>SJYX01003751.1:299861-315748 GCA_006410675.1 Oreotragus oreotragus | reverse complement strand
CCACCGCCCAGGACTCGCCGCGCCGCACTTCCTTCCAGAACTTTAGCAATTCCGTGCCTTCCGAATGCCTGAATACTGGCAGGTGTGTCTCTTTTATTCCTCCAGCTCTTTCAGCAGTTTTTCTTAGGTCTATCATTTATGGTATGAACTCTTTCTGCTTGATGTGCCTAGCTTGTTTTCTGTTTTCCTGAAGAAAACTCTGTAATAGGGGAGAGCCAATATTTTTGAGGAAAGCTCCCTTCCTGTTTTGCTCCTCTCCACGACTTCTTAAAGTTGTTCACGGGACACTGAAAAACTGCGGAAACATTTCCGTGGCTTTGTAGAAGCTTTTAGCCTTGTTCCCCGTTCTGTTTGTTGCTCAGAATTTAGCATTATTCTGTGAAGGAAAAAAAAAAACAAACTGACAATACATTTCAGGCACTTGCATTTTCCAGGTTTTTCAAAAGAACCACTGAAAGCTCACTTGATATTTTCTCTGTCAAAGGCCCAGAATTCTCCACCCAGAATCAGCAGATATACTAAGGGAAAAATCTTCCTGGTGACTTTTTGCTCACCTAAGAATGGTTCTGCTTCTCTAGATTTTTTTTTTTTCTTTGCATTCCTTCCATGGTTCTCAGATGTTTTCTAAAACTCTGTTTACTTTTTTAACGTAGCTACAGCCCCCGCACCCGCACCCCTGCCCCACACACACAGGTACGTTGGCTAACAGCCGAGCTGCCTTCCAATGTAGTGAACGTTCTATTACCAGGAATGCTAAACTGCAAGCTGGATAAACATGTAAGCTACATTACAGGGAGGAATGGGATTATCATGTTGATAATGGAGAGTTACTCTACTCTAAACGTGGTGTGTATTTTCCAATCTGTGGCTTTATAACCATATTTTTAAAGTAATTACTATATTGCTAAAAGTTATTAGCAGCATTGCATATCACGTGTATTTTTTTTGTATTTATATACAATAGAGTTGAATTAATTTAATCTTGCCAGTGTTATTTTCTCTTGTTATAAATTATTTATATAAATCTTTTGAGAAAATCAAAGATGTGTGCATAGGATATTACATGTTTGGGAATCAAGGCAGCAGATATTGATTTGAGAAGGCAGTGGTCTTACATTTGAACTTGTGTTGGAATCACCTGGGGGATTGCTACAACATGTATTGCTAAACTCACCCTAGAGTTTCTGATTCAGTATGACTGGAGTGGGGTCTTAGTCGTTGTATTTGCTAACAAGTTCTCACACTAATGCTGCTTCTGGGGAACACAGTTTGAGAATCACTGGTGTAAAAACATAAAACAATCGCATGATTGTATTTCTTTTATGTTTTATGTAAACCTGAAATATGAAAAGTGCAAGTGAGGGCACAATGGCCTCCATAGCTTACAGTTCTGCTCTATAATTTGCCCTTACAAATGGCCTGTCAAGTCGGTTATATGAACAACTATTTAAATATTGATGACACATTTTTCCCCTCCCTGCCGTTCCCAGCTATACCAGCTTGGAACTGTAAGCAAATCATTCTGTCAGTTTTCAATGCACATTACTTTCTCTTTCCCCCCCTCACTGTATCTCCTTCCAATAATTTCCTGTAAAACTTGCTGCTTACCTCTGACGGGAATAGCAGCAGCTCAGGTCATCCATCAAACCAGAGCTCTGTGTCAGCAGCTTCTCAAATGATATAAGGTGATTCTTATAAGACATAACCATCAGAACGCCACAAAGAAGAAGTCACAGTTGTCAACTTGGGTCATAAACCACAGGAAATCTCAATGAGCCATCTAGTACCTGCCAAGACTAGTATTAAAGAGACAGGAGGATGGAAAGATAGCATGGCTACAAATGGCAGGTAAATATGTCTTTCAATATTATAATGCATACATTACAGCATCTATATTCTAGCTACTGTTGTTACAACTATGTCACCATTTTCCTGATCTCTAGAAGTGGAATTTATATAAAGCATACCATTCTGAGATAATTCACATGTGGAAAACACATTTAAAATTTTTAACTACAAATTTAAACATCAAGGATTAAATTTAGATAAAGGTAATAAAGATGTTATTGTTTGGGGCTTACTGTCTAGGTACATATATTCCTGCCTATAAAATAGCCTTTGTTTTGAATTTTCCATATCAACTATATTTGATAAATATGACTAGTCAAGTTTTATTTCATTGTAATTTGATAATTTAAAGGGAATAAGATATTTGTCTTGCATTTTCTTCCTTTACATTTACCTGTTACTATATATATATATATTTTTTTAATTTGGCATTATTTTCAAACTAGTTAAAGAAAGAAAAAAATACTTAAGGGTTTTTGTGTCTGATTCCATGGAGGCTGTGTTTGCTCATGCTTTGTAACATAAAGAACATGTTTTCAAAACCCAGTGGGTTAGGTACTATGAAAGAAGAAAGAAACAGAGAGAGAGAGGAAAGGAAAACGGGAGGAGAGAGAAAGGAGAAAAGAAGGAAAGGAGGGAAGAAAAGATGAAAGGAAGGAAGGAAAAGAATAGGAAAAACTCCCTTGACAAAAAATAATGCTGGGCAACACACAAAGTATTAAAGTTGAAGAGAGTGAAACAGATATGAAATGCAATTTTAATATAAAAGTAGACACTTTCTGAGTTTTTTCCATATTATCATAATGGGCAAGGAAATGTAGGAGAGGAGGGGAGGGAAGCACAGGAAGAAAGGAGAAAGGGAGGAAGAGAAAGACAAGTAAGAAAAGAAAACTAGAAAAAAAAAAAAAAAAACATGTTTTCAAAACCCAGTGGGTTAGGTACTATGAAAGAAGAAAGAAACAGAGAGAGAGAGGAAAGGAAAACGGGAGGAGAGAGAAAGGAGAAAAGAAGGAAAGGAGGGAAGAAAAGATGAAAGGAAGGAAGGAAAAGAATAGGAAAAACTCCCTTGACAAAAAATAATGCTGGGCAACACACAAAGTATTAAAGTTGAAGAGAGTGAAACAGATATGAAATGCAATTTTAATATAAAAGTAGACACTTTCTGAGTTTTTTCCATATTATCATAATGGGCAAGGAAATGTAGGAGAGGAGGGGAGGGAAGCACAGGAAGAAAGGAGAAAGGGAGGAAGAGAAAGACAAGTAAGAAAAGAAAACTAGAAAAAAAAAAAAAAACTTCCCTTGACAAAGAACAGGGTTGGGCAACCTGTGAATTATTAAAGTTGAAGAGAGTGAAACACTTAGATTTGAAATGCAATTTTAATGTAAAAAGTAGACTCTTGAGATTTCTCCATATCATTATAATGATCAAATGTAGACTGAGCCTCTTTGTCTCTTAACCTTTCCATATTTCTAATTTCTTTGCTGTGTTTGCTACAAAAGCTGTACAATTATCTGAACATATTTTCAAGGTTTCAAATATATTTTGTCAGTGGTTAGTTTCTAATATTTTTTGATTGTGGCTTTAATCTCAAAAGGCTTTATAGCCTTTATACTCCATATAGCAGATATATTTTTTTAGAATGTCATTCCTCTCAGATTATTTTTAGCATATTTGTTAGGGCTTTTAATTTATATTGTTTTTCCTTCATTTATTATAAGGCTTATTAATTCACCTATGTTCTTTATTTCTGAAATTATCTTCCTTATGATACTTTTTTTATGTGTGTGAATAATTATTATCACTGATATTTATATTTAAGAGAGAAGAAATAGATAATTGGCTGGGTTTCCTGGCAGTCTGATTAGTAGGATCGTTTCTTGATATATTTTTCCATAGGTGGTGCATCAAGAGAAGTAAGTTAAATTATGCTGTCGTGACAAGCATTTAGTGGCTTGACACAAAGATTTATTCCTTGCTTGTGTTGAATTTCCATCAGGGGTTTGTGTCTATACTGTGTTTTAAATTGTCCTCACTTTGGAACTTGGGCTGCCACAACACTTACTATTTGGATTTTTATTGATCATTATGGAAGAAAATGAACTCTAATGACTCCTGTCAAGAGTTGAATGCTCCAATCTGGAAGTGGTGCTGATTGTCTAGAACTAGTGACAGGGGCCACATTCAACCACAAGAAGGCCACGGATTGCACTGCTGTCATTTTCCCCTTGAGAGTCAGAAGATTAAGACGGGGATTTATAATAGTCATTAATCACTACTATAGGTCAGGATTTGATCAAGAGCTCAACGTATGATAGAATGTGGTATATTGATTCCTAGACTTCAATTTATGGTGCTTTAGGTGAGAGAGTTCTGTGAGGAAATGAACTTTCTATGTGCCAGAATGAAGAAGATTTTTCTCTAGGAAACAAAATCTACACTAGATTCCTAGTTTTCTCCAGATTCTTTAATCAACTGCATTAGAGAAAAATGAGTTGCTAGTCTTATTCAATTCTCATTGCCTCAATTCTGCATAATGAATAAATGGCAGAAAGGGATTGGAGGTGAGTTCTATTTTCTTCCTTGACTTTCACACTTGCAGAATTTTGTACTTGATGAATCAGAACCAAAACCACGTTAGAGTATCAGTGTGAGGATTACACTACAATTTCTCTTGCACATCCTCAGAGCTTACATTAAACAGTAACTTTGTATGTGTTTCAGCCACTAAATATGCTCCATCTAACTTATAATTTGAAGAAATTTGCTGTTATAGGTCGATTCTAATCTGTTTTTATATTTTAGTCTCAATAATGTTTCAGGAGAGAGAGCCATGTGTGTCCAATATCTCTGCATGAAAGGAGAAGCTAAAGTGTGAAGTATTTGTTTGTATTTTTTTGTTTTGTTTTGTTATTTAATTGGTAAATAAGTATTTTATTTTAGAATAATTCAGTTTTATGAAACTTTTATGAAGACAGAAAGTTCCCATATACCCATACCCAGTTTCCCCTCTTAGCATTTTATTTTATTAAAGTACATATACTTGACACAATAGGTGAACCAATATTAATATATTATTGTCAACTGAAGTCCAGTATTTTAAGTAGATTTCCTTAGGTTTTTGCCTAATGTTCTTTTTGTCTGTTCTAGGATCCCATCCAGGATACCATGTTACATTTTGTTGTTTTCAATCCATGAACTCCTATTAGCTGTAAGAGTTTCTCATATTTTCTTTGTTTTTGGTGATCCTAGAAATCCTGAGAAATACTGACCAGATATTTTGTAGGGTTTCTGTCTCACATTTTTCCTGTTTTTTCATGGCTATACTGGAGTTCTTGAGATGGATATCATGGAGGTAAAGAAAGCATCAACTTCATCACTATATATCAAGAGTACCTGTTATCAACATGCAGTCATTGTTGATGTTAGCCTTGGTCACCCGACTGAGTAATACTGTAAGTTTCAACACAGTAAAGTTACTTTTTTCCCTCTTTCCACACTCTACTCTTTGGAAGGAAGTCACTCTGCACAACCTCACTTAAAGACTGGGGAGTTAATAATCACCATCATGAAGGTGAAATAACTACATGAATTTAGAATTACTTGGCACAAAATATTCCATCAGTCATTTATATAAGCATGAACTAATTTCAACAAATACAGAGAGTAATTTCTGTGTCATTACAGTCTTATTTCTTTGCTTTCTATTCTGTTCCACCGATCTGGGCATGTGTGCCTGCTGTCGCTTCAGCTGTGTCTGACTCTTTACGGCCATATGGACTGTAGCCCACAAGCTCCTCTGTCCATGGGATTCTTCAGGGAAGAATACTGGAGTGGGTTGCCATTTCCTTCTTCAGGGGATCTTCCCGACCCAGGGATCTAGCCTGCATCTCATTTCTCCTGCATTGGCAGGTGGGTTCTTTATTACTAATGCCACCTGAGAAGCCCTCCATTGATCTAGGTGTCTATTATTTTGCTAATGCAATCTGTGTACTGTAACTTTACAGTAAATCCAAAATCTGATATTGTGAGTCCTTCAACTTTGTTATTTTTCAATATTATATTAAGTTATTCTAGGTCTTTTATCCTTTTGTATATTTTAGACAGACTTCCCTGGTGGCTCAGTTGGTAAAGAATCTGCCTGCAATGCAGGAGACCTGGGTTGGGGAAATCCCCAGGAGAAGGGCATGGCAGTCAACTCCAGTATTCTTACCTGGAGAATCCCCATATTTTAGAACACTTTATAGAGGTCTATACAGTAGGTCACTAGGATTTCAGTTGGTATAGGATTAGATCTATAATAAAATTCTAGAAGACTGACTTCTTATAATAGGGAGTCCTCCTATGCATGACCAAGGGATAGTTCTCAATTTGTTTAGAACTCCTTATTATTTTAATATGCATTTTGTAGATGTCTGAATATATATTTTATATGTACTTTAAAAATATTTACACCTCAGAATTTAGTGGGAAGTTTTATATAGTATTTTTTAAAATCCAGTTGTTAATTATTTTTCTATATTGGTTTTGTATGCTGTGACTTGCTATGCTGACTTAGAAAGTATTTTTGAGGGTAGATTCATTGCAGATTTTTTACATAGGTACTCATGTCATTTGCAAAACAAAATAGACCAGAACAATTACTTCTCTTTTTCGAATTTGTATAGTTCCTAGTACTCCCAGGGTGATGTTGATTAGTAGTGATGAGAGAAAACATCCTTGCATTTTTTTTCTGAATTTAGCAAAAATTTTCCATTTTGTCAAACTGTAAAATTAAATTTTAATAGGTGCCCTTTATCAAACTAAGGGAACTAACTGCAATTGCTATTTTGCAGAGAGTGTTTATCAGAATAGGGATTGCATTTAGTCAAATATCTTTCCTACCGCTAATAATATGTATGAGTTTCATTCTTTAGCTTGTTAATATACTGGGCCACATATATTACACTTTAAATGTTGAATAAATTGCATTAATGGGATAGATCTTTCTTGTTTGTAGTGTATTATACTTTTAGATTAATTTTGCTAAACATATTTCAGCTCTGATTCTCTGCATTCACCTATATCTCTAGAATTTGGGTAGTGATTTACAATCTTAGTTCTTGAATGGATCTAAGTCATTGATTTTTAGTGTTTCCAACTTTTTCTAATTGTTAGGATGAACATGATGACATCTAGGTCTTTACATGCTGGAGTTAAAAGCAGTAGCCTCTGTGTACCCCTATAGTTTTTTAAAAAATTAATATCTTATTCCTCACAAATTATTGAATAATTGCGCTCCCCAAATCACAATAAACTGTGGAAAATTCTGGAAGAGATGGGAATACCAGACCACCTAACCTGACTCTTGAGAAACCTATATGCAGGTCTGGAAGCAACAGTTAGAACTGGACATGGAACAACAGACTGGTTCATCTTTTAGAAAAATGTTATTTATGTTAGCATGTGATGGATTTATCATTTGTAGTGAATTGAATACAAAATTAAAAATTTTATTTATATTGATGTATGATAATGTGTTAATTTATAATACAGCAAATATACATAAGTGTAATTCACATAAACAAAAGCTGTATAGGGCTCTTAGTAATTTTAAAGATCAAGTGTGAGAATGTGTCCTCTGCATAGTGGAGAACATTTAGATGTTTAAAGTAGGGGATCAGGATGATCTGGCTCATATTAGATATTTAATTCTTCAGAAGTTATAAAGAATGGCCTTGCCCACTTTGGGCATGAGTAAGAAGATGAATTGGTATAGCCCTTAAATAGAGTGTTTTGGCAATATCTACCAAAAGACTGTAAATAAAACATAGTTTTTGACTGAGGAATTTCACTTTTAGGAATGTATTCCTGTCTCTTATACACATCTAGATGTGTATAAGAGACAGGCAGATGACACCACCCTTATGGCAGAAAGTGAAGAGGAACTAAAAAGCCTCTTGATGAAAGTGAAAAAGGAGAGTGAAAAAGTTGACTTTAAGCTCAACATTCAGAAAATGAAGATCATGGCATCCGGTCCCTTCACTTCATGGGAAATAGATGGGGAAACAGTGGAAACAGTGTCAGACTTTATTTTTGGGGGCTCCAAAATCACCACAGATGGTGATTGCACCCATGAAATTAACAGACGCTTACTCCTTGGAATGAAAGTTATGACCAACTTAGATAACATATTAAAAAGCAGAGACTACTTTGCCAACAAAGGTCCATCTAGTCAAGGCTATGGTTTTTCGAGTGATCATGTATGGATGTGAGAGTTGGACTGTGAAGAAAGCTGAGCACTGAAGAATGGATCCTTTTGAACTGTGGTGTTGGAGAAGACTCTTGAGAGTCCCTTGGACTGCAAGGAGATCCAACCAGTCCATTCTAAAGGCTGTCTCTTATACACATCTAGATGTGTATAAGAGACAGNATGGTTTTTCGAGTGATCATGTATGGATGTGAGAGTTGGACTGTGAAGAAAGCTGAGCACTGAAGAATGGATGCTTTTGAACTGTGGTGTTGGAGAAGACTCTTGAGAGTCCCTTGGACTGCAAGGAGATCCAACCAGTCCATTCTAAAGGAGATCAGCCCTGGGTGTTCTTTGGAAGGACTGATGCTGAAGCTGAAGCTCCAGTACTTTGGCCACCTCATGCAAAGAGTTGACTCATTGGAAAAGACTCTGATGCTGGGAGGGATTGGGAGCAGGAGGAGTAGGGGATGACAGAGGATGAGATGGCTGGATGGCATCACCAACTCAATGGACATGAATTTGAGTGAACTCTGGGAGTTGGTGAGGGACAGGGAGGCCTGGCGTGCTGTGATTCATGGGATCACAAAGAGTCGGACACGACTGAGTGACTGAACTGAACTGAAGTGAAAATAGTTTATGTGGAATTATTAGAGATTAATAACATTTCCTCCTTCAGCTTTCCCATAGTCAAAAGATTAAAATTTTTTCTTTGTATCTTCTTTTAAATTGCTCACTTTTTTATTCCTTTAAAGTGATAATATCTAAACAAAAAAAATAGATTAAATATGGTCAAGAAAGCTAGTCAGTATTGTTACCAGAAACAATGATTTATTGTCAAATTGCAGAGAGGTTTCTAGACATAGAATTCATTTCTCAGTTCATACTTGGCCAAGGCATTATTTGCATATATAAGTGATGATAATATTTGCCAGTGAAAGTAAATGAGAGATTATCCTAGTACCTGTGTTAAATCTGTATCCCAAAACATATAGATAGTAAGGAATGGTAAGTCTAAGATAACAAAATTAAATTTGATTTGTATGTCCTATATTGTATTCTTTCTAAGTGATAGTTACTAACAGTGAAAAAAAAATCAAATTCAGTTACATTCAGCACACTTCCACAGTTACAGTAAAATGTCCTCCGCATGCATTGTTCATAGAATTTTTAACCACATAAAAGAAAAAGCAGTATAATTATTGTTACAATAATATAAATAAACTGATGACCCAAAAGTTTACTTTTAGTGATTCAAAGTCAAATAGTTAAATAGTATTAGAAAAATAATTCAATTTATGCCATATAAACTCACTATGAAATAATAAGTAGAAATATAGTTGTTTTGTATCACATACAAAGTTGGGTTGAATTATTTGTCACATACTTATACAAAGCTGAGTTGAATTATTTATTTTGTTTTCAGTTAATGATTTTATAAAACATTTGGAAATTTTCAATGTACACAGAGTAATATATACAGTATGAATAAATGCTTGGAAAGACATTGAAAATACAAAGGTTGAGGATGCTCAGAAAATGTAATGATAACTCTCATCATATGAAAAACAAATGGCCTTAGAAGAATATTGGTGACAGAGTGGGGTTTACATCCTTAGTTTCTTTTGTTTTATTTCTATTTTATGTATTGGATCTAAAACTAAATGACAGAAATAAAGGAGAAACTACTTTTGTTTTTCTTTTCCTGAAACTCACTGAATGGCAAGCTAGCAGTTTGGCATGTGTGATAGGAATCTCCTTCCATTTCATTCTTATTTCCTGGAAAGCTGGCTGGGATCTGTATCATCTTTCTTAACGTTAGTAATCCCCTTGGCAAGTACATTCTATCCGTGTGGACATATGTCTAAAAAAGATAAGACATATGAAATATCTCAATGTATTTTTGTTTTTTTTGCAGCTTTTTTGTTCATAATATTCTATTGGGCCAAAAGTTACTATCTAGATAGCGGAATGTGATCTTCCAAGGGGCAGGAGAGAGATTGTTAGAAATTAGAATTCTTATTGCAGGAATAGATAAAGAAAGCAATAAGATCTGGATTCTTAATTTTATATCAATATAATAGCCTGGAAAGCCAGGTAATTTTTTTAAAAGAGAAAAGTAAATTTATCCTTTAGCATTTTTAACAAACCAAGAGTGAGACTTGGACAACCAGATTACAAACAATTGCATAGTGTAGGAGGAAATTCAGAAATTCATGATATATTAAGAATTTTGCTGACCAGTGAGTGGTAGAAAGATACAAACAAGAAAATAAGAGTGTGAGGTAGGAGAGGAAAGCACCGATTAATATTGAACACTCCCTATGCTGGTGAATTTGAGGAAGTGTTTGTTATGTTGGTAATTTGCTATATTTGATGTTTGGTGAAGAGAAATGCTACCCTGCTTTCCTTTTGGGATTCTGGGAGGAAACCTTTCAAGTGAAGAGGCCTTGCACTGACACAGGGTGGTCTAGAATGAATAAGCAGAGACAGGGATTACTTAGTCCCAAACTTCACTAATCTTGCATGAAGTGCATCGCACACAGGATTTCTTACATTTCCTTGATGATTACAGAGGTCAGCCTAATTGAAAGCCTGTGGGTCAGATCTAAATGTCCTTAAATTGCTGCCACCAAGTCTAGCAGTTTCTGAGTTGATGGCACAGCAGAGGATGTGGCATGGAAATCCTGGGCCAGGACCTGTGGAGAGAATGTGAAAGAGGTTTAGGGGCTTGAGGTAAAGGGGACCTAAATTGATTCAGAGGTGTATATGGAGGCCAAGTAGGCCTTAAACAAGACAAAAGAATGACCAGATCACAAGCTGAAACAGTTAAGGGCTTCAGCAGCAATTAGTTCCTCATCCAGGAAAGGACCAGGCTTATCTTTTCCTATCCAGGGAACAGCTCAAAGTAGCCTCTCCACAGTGGCTACTATAAGGAACCAGTGGACAGAACATCAGTATCTGGATACCTCTCCCCTCTGCTCTCACAACGTTATGGAAAACCACTCTTCATGTATGAGGAGCAGGAAGAGGAGAAGTATTAGAGTCAAAGGAACTTATTAGGGAAAATAAATCGTCAGACTATCTAAATAGAGCACGATGATTTGCTTTCCTTTTTACTCAATCTAAATAAATGAAGGAAATTTAAATCTAGCTATGTCAATGTTTTATTCGTAAAAAACATATGCAGAAATATTATTAGCAGTTTCTTTGTTTTGTTACTGATTTGTTTCGATTTTTTAAAACCAGGGTATTTTGTTTACTCTAAAGAGAAAATCATGGGGAGGAATGTTTGCTCAGTTGTGTCTAACTCTTTGCAAGCCCAAGGACTATATCCCTCCAGGCTCCTCTGTCCATGGGGATTCTCCAGGCAAGAATACTGGAGTGGGTTGCCATGCTCTCCTCCAGGGGATCTTCCCAACCCAGGGACTGAACCCAGGTCTTCCATATTGCAGGTGATTCTTTACTGTCTGAGTCACCAGGGAAGCCCAAGAATACTGGAGTGGGTAGCCTATCCTTTCTCCAGGGGAACTTCCCAAACCAGGAATTGAACCACTGTTTCCTGCATGGNAGAATACTGGAGTGGGTTGCCATGCTCTCCTCCAGGGGATCTTCCCAACCCAGGGACTGAACCCAGGTCTTCCATATTGCAGGCGATTCTTTACTGTCTGAGTCACCAGGGAAGCCCAAGAATACTGGAGTGGGTAGCCTATCCTTTCTCCAGGGGAACTTCCCAAACCAGGAATTGAACCACTGTTTCCTGCATGGCAGGTGTCTTCTTTACCAGCTGAGCTGCCTGGGAAGCCCAAATATACTTATTTGGCTATGCTGGGTTTTAGTTGTAGCATGTGGGATCTAGTTCCCTGATCAGGAATTGAACTTGGGCCCCTTGCAGTGGGAGCAAGAAGTCTTGGAAGACCACATCAACTTCAAACTTTAATTTTATGTACTTTGAGAAAGTTTTAAACAATAACATGAAAAAACTACATATTTCCATGTATCTGTTCCTGATTTTACATTCTTAAAATATATATTTTCAGGTACCTATGTATTAGAAATATTAGCAATGCCAAGATATCATATATATGCTATATTATGTCAAATTAAAGTACATTTCATTGGTAAAGTTATACAAAAAAACCCAAAATATTGATGAACTATATTGTCAGTGATTCTTCATCTTTTGTTAAAGAAAAGGATGCTTATTTTCTAACAGTTCTGATACAGATTGTTAAGGGGGAAAACAATGATAAATAGAATAAAGGATTCTAAGATAAAAAGGAATACAGAAAACAGTGCTTCTTTTTTATAATATTCTTAAGATCACACAAGTTAGCTCACAGTTTTAGGATAATTTGTTTTAATATTGCATGTGCATGCTTGTAGTCTACTAATTATGGAAGACAACTGTTCTTAATTGATGGGTAGAATGTTATTAAATGAACACTTGTTTCCCACCCCCCACTCTTCCAACGTACAAAAACCAAATGACAGCCCTAATTTTTTTCTGAAAATTTCCTCCATATTAACCAGCCAGCCTCTGCTTCAATCCTACCCTTAACCCACATTAATGAGACTGTTTAACTCTGTAATCATGAAGAAAAAGATGTTCACCTGAAAAGACACAACACTGTGTGAGCATTCAGACACCTGTTCAGCATTTCTTTGTGGGTGAATTTAGCATAAAAATATTCCATGACATTTGTTAATTAAAACTGAAATCTTTAAGTCAGTAGACATTGAAGATAATATACAAACTCTGTGGGAGAGGGAGAAGGTGGAACAATTTGGGAGAATGGCATTGAAACATGTATAATATAAGAAACGGATTGCCAGTCTAGGTTTGATGCAGGATACAGGATGGTTGGGGCTGGTGCACTAGGATGACCCAGAGGGATGGTACAGGGAAGGAGGTGGGAGGGGGGTTCAGGATTGGGAACACGTGTATACCCGTGGCGGATTCATGTTGATGTATGGCAAAACCAGTACAATATTGTAAAGTAATTAGCCTCCAATTAAAATAAATAGATTTAAATTTTAAAAAAAGTTGCATGCCTCCAAATCTGCCTGTGCTCCTACATTCGATGAAGTTAAATTTTCATCTGTATGTGAAAGTTAGTTGCTCAGTAGTGTCTGACTCTTTTCAACCCAACCCTGTGGACTGTAGCCCACCAAGCTCCTCTGTCTGTGGAATTCTCCAGGCAAGAATACTGGAGTGGATTGCCATTTCCTTCTCCAGAAGATCTTCCTCACTCAGGGGTCCAACCATGGTCTCCTGCATTGCAGGCAGGTTCTTTTAGAATCCGAGTAACATAATTCTAAATATCTTATTATTGTAGGGAACACAGTCAGGTATATTTAATTTGATTGACTCTGGCTTATGACTAGATTGTTTTTAGTTTTATTTTATAGTCAGTTCAGTTCAGTTCAGCTGCTCAGTTGTGTCCGACTCTTTGCGACCCCATGAATCGCAGCACGCTAGGCCTCCCTGTCCATCACCAACTCCTGGAGTTCACTCAGACTCATGTCCTTCGAGTAGGTGATGCCATCCAGCCATCTCATCCTCTGTCATCCCCTTTTCTTCCTGCCCCGAATCCCTCCCAACATCAGAGTCTTTTCCAATGAGTCAACTCTTCCCATGAGGTAGCCAAAGTACTGGAGTTTCAGCTTCAGCATCATTCCTTCCAAAGAAATCCCAGGGCTGATCTCCTTCAGAATAATACTGAAATTCTCACTTGTATATATAAGACAACCTAACACATGAGATTTAGGATTAATATAAGATTTTGGACTTAGAGTTGATGTCGTAATATTTTGAGAATTTTGGGATGTTTGGTTGGGGTGAATGTATTTTGCATATGAGGTGGATAATTAAAATATTTTAGAATATTTTAGAAGCGTCAACTCTTCGCATGAGGTGGCCAAAGTACTGGAGTTTCAGCTTCAGCATCATTCCTTCCAAAGAATACCCAGGACTGATCTCCTTTAGAATGGACTTGTTGGTTGGATCTCCTTGCAGTCCAAAGGACTCCCAAGAGTCTTCTCCAACACCACAGTTCAAAAGCATCAATTCTTCGGCGCTCAGCTTTCTTTACAGTCCAACTTTCACATCCATACATGACTACTGGAAAAACCATAGCCTCGACTAGACTCCATACAGCTAGATAGCACAAAGATACAACCCTAAAATACATAATTTAAAAAAATCATTTAGAAGTTTAGGGATTTCAGAATATAATGCAGAATGTGACGGAAGTATCAAATTACATTTAGCCATTCTCTTGATGGTGTTCCATAATTCATGTAGGCTCTCTTCACTTCTTTCTTTTTTGATTTATTGTACCCCTAAATAGCTAAGAGAATGGCAGCTGACTCCAGTATTCGTGCCTGGAGAATTCCATAAACAGAGGAGCTTGGTAGGCTATAGCCTAGGCTATATGGGGTTGTATAGAGTCAGACATGACTGAGCGACTAACACACACAAATGGCTAACTTCAGATGATCTGTCTTCAAGTTGGTCATTTTTTTTTTTTACATGATCAAGTCTGTTGTTAACATTATCTATTGAATTTTTCAGTTCTGCCATTGAATTCCTTAGCTCCAGAATGTTCATTTGGCCTTTTATTTATTTTTTTTTAATGAAATTCCTCATTTTGTTCATGCATTGTTGCCTGTTTCTGTTTTGTTGCCTACCTCCATTTTCTTGCATTTCATTCAGTTGCTTTAAGATGATTATTTTTTTTTAGGGGTAAGTTATTCGAACTTCATTAGTTTCCCTTCATAGCATTATATTTACTGATTTTTCATGATCTGTGTAGCCTAATGGTGTCTTTGAAGTAGCAAACATCTCTCCTAGTCCTTACCCAGTGAATCTAGCAGGTAACAGCCTTCTGCTCTCAGTTCCCCCAGAGTGGTGAGATTACATGTAGAATTGCAGTTTTGGTGAGTTGATGCCAGTTACAAGGCTGTCGCTGAGTTTGCAGTGGGGTGTGCTGTTGTCAGGCTTATTTCCAGGCTCCAGGGGAGTATATATTCTATTGCGTGGGTAAGTCTTCTAAATTCAGTGCCTCCTGGAGTGCAGCTGAGGGGTCTAGAGCCAGCTGAGGTGCCACATCAGTATCCATACCCAGGGCCAATTCTGTCACCCAGCTCATGGTGGGCATGACTCCTCCAGGATCTTTGTTATGTAGTACTGGTTCAGACCCAAAGCCAAATGAGGCTGCAGCAGTCCCCAAGGACATGGATGTGTTTCCATTTCTGTAGCCAAGACCATGGGTGGGCAAGCCAGACACAAGTTTGTGAACCTGACTTCTCGAAATGTCCCTCTGCTGTTTTGGACTCTGCACTGAGGTTTCACAACTCTTCCTGAATTCCTGAAGCTCCCAGGAAACTTTTGTGAATATATGCCAAATTTGTTTCAGCTGTTAAAGAGGAATCTTATTCAGCCACTTAGATTACATCATCAGATTTAGATCTATATTTCTCAATATGTATCCTCACAAACTGACAATAAAAGAAATTCTTACATACAGAAAATGTTACAATTTAATAATAACTTCAAGTAGTATATCACATTATAGCAACACTTTGATGGTCTTATGGTAGCAGTTAATGGTATCAAATTTGCTGATCTGAATTATTTAATGGCTTAATAATGCTTTTGAACTGTGGTGCTGGAGAAGACTCTTGAGAGTCCCTTGGACTGCAAGGAGATCCAACCAGTCCATTCTGAAGGAGATCAGCCCTGGGATTTCTTTGGAGGTAATGATGCTAAAGCTGAAACTCCAGTACTTTGGCCACCTCATGTGAAGA
>SJYX01003751.1:277893-294956 GCA_006410675.1 Oreotragus oreotragus | reverse complement strand
CGGACCTTAGTAGACAAAGTAATGTCTCTGCTTTTGAATATGCTATCTAGGTTGGTCATAACTTTTCTTCCAAGGAGTAAGCGTCTTCTAATTTCATGGCTGCAGTCACCATCCGCAGTGATTTTAGAGCCCCCCAAAATAAAGTCTGACACTGTTTCCACTGTTTCTCCCTCTATTTCCCATGGAGTGATGGGACCGAATGCCATGATCTTTGTTTTCTGACTGTTGAGCTTTAAGCCAACTTTTTTACTCTCCTCTTTTACTTTAATCAAGAGGCTTTTTAGTTCCTCTTCACTTTCTGCCTTAAGGGAGGTGTCATCTGCATATCTGAGGTTATTGATATTTCTCCCGGCAATCTTGATTCCAGCTTGTGTTTCTTCCAGTCCAGTGTTTCTCATGATGTACTCTGCATATAAGCAGATTTCAGGGAGTCAGTATAGAGGGTAATTCAGTTCAAGAGTGATACACACATACACACACAGAGTGAGTTTGCTTCTCCGAGTTTATGAAGAAGCTCTTGTATGTTTTCTTTTAAACCTTTATTGTTTTACTCTTCCACATTTGGATCTACAGTCATCTGGATTTGAATTGTACGTATAGTGTAAGGTCGGGGTCAGAATTCATTTTCACTCTCCCCCAACCATGAGTGTCCCATTGACCTGACATCACTTATTGAGAAGATAACACTTGACTCTTTTCTGATAGGAAGGCTTCAACACAAGCAATTAAAAACTGATGAAACATATGGAAGGGATAAGGGGACAAGGACAGTGAAGCCAGTGCCAGCGTTCTTGGCTCCAACACTAACACGAGAGGTGTGCAAGAGCCTGCTTGAAAGCTGCGGAGACAGTCCCACCACTTTCCACCCATACTTTCAGCTATGAGCTGGACTATGCTTCTATCTGCCACTGCTCCTAAAGAACACTGCTTTTTCCTCTCTCACTGGCACCAGCACCTGAAAACTGATGGGAAAGGAGGTCTGGAAATGCATGCTAGGATTCTTCTCTAAGATACAGAAAACTGTAGAAAGGGGTGGCAATGATGCCAAATTGCAATATCGTTCAGCATAGTCCCTAAGTGCTCTTGGTCCTCAGATAAGGAAATTACATTTGAAGTCAAAATCCAGAGTCGCTAAGAACTTCCTAGTGTTAACGTTTATTAAAAAAGTGTTGGGTATTAGAAAAGCTCCATCAATATAGTTTGTTCATTCATTCAGGTATGTAATAGTCTAAGAGTATAAAAAAAGGAGGTGGAGCTCCTTTCAGTAGAGGCGCTTCTGAAACCACCGAGACAGGGGTATGCAAAGAGATGATACAGTGCCATAGAATACTGGTTATGGCTGTGAATTTACAAAGTGCAGCACACTACCAGCAAAGAAGCAGCTAGATCAGCCTGCGAGTAGCGGACAGCTCCTGTAGTGATCCCGGAAGGCTGGCTGAGATCCTGCCTGGAGCGGCAGAACAGGAATTGTGAGGCCCGAGGAAAGAGCAGCAGGTGCATTCCGGCTGCCGTGTTATTACCTGGGAAAGATGTAAACGCATGCTTTGTTTCCTTTTATCTTGAATTTTTTCAGGAAAACCACAGGTGCCTTCAAGGAAACAGATGGAAGTTGTAATCTGTTTTGTGTAACAGAAGCATTAGGCAGTGTTTGTATGGCTTTGGGCAAGTTACTTCCTCTTTGTGCTCCGATCTTCTCTCAGTAAATTCTCCAGGATGCTCCGTACTCCTCTGTGGTAGCAAAATGCAGGCACCTCAACTCACTGGGTAGATTTCACTGGGGTCCAGTTTGGCCTTATCTTCTTCATAGGTTTCTCGCCAGAATCCTTGGAAAGTGGGGTACAGCAGGGGCAGAGAGGGGAAGAAAGAACTGGGGGTGGATGTCAGTCAATCACAGTGGCGTTCAGTGATTTCCCAGGGATTGCAACGTGCGGAATCATGAGGATGCTGGAAAAGGGCCTGCTCCTCATGAGGTCTGCTTAATATTAGGAATTATTGCCTCAAACGCTGCAGGTGTGGGTCGCTCTCTTTCAGTCCCAGCAAATGGGGCTGCAACTGCCTTTGACAGCCTCAAACTGCACAGTGCTCAGGCCCCAGGGCAGACAATGAGGCGGGGGAGTTGCTGATTTTAGGATAGAAAATTACAATGCTTATATAGTAAACAGCACCTGGAAGTTTACTAATGATTTTTACAATTAACAACAGCAGCACGGTCTGATTATTCATGCGTGTTTTCCATGAAAGAAAAGAAAGGAAGCAGATGTTGAAAAAAGGCACATGGCTTAGATTTCATTGGGGGTGGGCAGTGGTAGCGAAAGAAAGGGATAGAAGTGTTGGAGGCAGGAAAGAAGGTGAGGTAGAGAGTTTCCTGTTGTTTTCTCCAGACCATCACAGGCAAGCCGCCTCTTTCTCAATCTGGAGAATAACATTCAGATATGTGTTGTACAACGATGCTTTAACTACATCACAGATATTGCAAATTGTGTATCCTTAATAGTGACTGGGCAATTTTATCGGAACACTAGATATTTAATAGAAGTAAATTTGATTGGGCATTTTTCAATTTCCATACTGAGGGTTGGGTTGCTCTCACATGCAGGATGCTGACTGAATTTTTCCAAATCCCACCAGGTGGGCTCATGGTTAATTTTAGAGGACTCCTATTTTCGACCAGGGAACCATCTGTATTGTATTTTCAAGCCTGATGACTGATTTCATTTGTTCTTCACTCATCTCTGATTAATTTTTTTTAAATCCCTTGCTCAGCCTATGGTAAATTCCATTTCCTTTATCTCTTCTTGCATCTATTTATTTTATGTATGGGAAAGATGATGCAATAAGCTTAAATAATGTTCAGAAAAATTAAATATTTTCTTATCTCAAGACACACATGTAACCAATAATTTCTTTTTCCATTATTTTATCTTGGTCTTTGTCTAGACAGATTTCTTTCATATATTGAATAGTTGCCACAATAAGAAAAATGGTATTCTGTACTTTACCTTTTTAAAATTTAAAAACACAAAGAAAAGTTTCCATCTCCACATAGAAAACATTCTTTTCATATAAAAAAATTAGCAAATTACTGATGGGGAATTTTGTTTGTTTTAGGCAACACTGTAGTGAATGCAATTGAGTAGATTTTTGCTTCTGTTAAATCGTCCCTTCAGTTCAGTTCATTTCACTCGCTCGGTTATGACCGACTCTTTGCGACCCCATGAATTGCAGCACGCTAGGCCTCCCTGTCCATCACCAACTCCCAGAGTTCACTCAAACTCATGTCAGTCAAGTCGATGATGCCATCCAGCCGTCTCATCCTCTGCTGTCCCCTTCTCCTCCTGCCCCCAATCCCCCCCAGCATCAGGGTCTTTTCCAATGAGTCAACTCTTTGCATGAGGTGGTCAAAGTATTGAAGTTTCAGCTTAAACTGAACTGAATAAATATATTAATAACTACAAAGGATCATGTGAAAAACCAAATTCAAGACAATTTTTGATTATAATACTAGGTATAAATTCTGCCTACAAAGCATGTAGATGAAATAAACATTTTTAAATGTCTCATTTTAAAAACATTTATAAATTAAAATAAAGTTAAACATGAAAACAAAGCTAGGTAGTTCAGAAATCAGGTCACTGAAAAATAATTCATGAGTCAGGTGTATTAAATAAAGATGAGTACACTCAATTATTAAATGGTATACAGAAGAGATAGTTGATTCAATATTTTTCTAGAAATAATACTTCAGTTTAAATTTGGGAGTTAGGTAGAGGCAGACTTTGGTTCAGTGTAAACAATGACCCTAAATTCTGGACACTGGAGTTGTGTCAAAATTTGTTCCTGATTACCAGAGATTTTCTACAGTAGGTAGAGGGCTCTCTCCTAATTGTACGATAGTGAGTATCCCTATGTTTTGTTGTTGTTTATTTGCTAAGTTGTGTCTAACACTTTTGTGACTTGTATTGGGGTTACCTTGGTGGCTCAGCAATAAAGAGCCTGTCTGCAATGCAGGAGATGCGGGCTCCATCCCTGGGTCAGGAAGATCCCTTGGGGAAGGAATTGGCAACCCACACCAGTATTCTTGCTTGGGAAATACCCTGGACAGGGGAGTCTGGTGGGGTTCAGTCCAGGGAGTCTCAAAGTTGGGTAGACACTCGGTGAATAAACTACAACATCCCTTTATTGGGTCATGAATTAGAGCAGATATTTTGTATTATTTTGTATTTTATATTATGATGCCTTCTAAATTCTACAATTGTGTCTTTTTTTTTTTTTTTGGTTAAATATCTCAGTGTATTGTTATAAATCAGGGGTTATATCATTTGTTTATGTTCAGTTGCTCAGTAGTGTCCAATTCTTGGTGACCCCATGAACTGTAGCCCTCTAGGCTCCTCTGTCCATGGAACTCTCCAGGGAAGAATACTGGAGTGGATTTCCATTTCCTACTCCAGGTGATGTTTCCAATCCAGGGATCAAACCTGCATCTCCTGCATCAGTATGTGGACTCTTTGTCACTGAACAGTCTGTGCCTTTCTTATATCATTTACATAATTATTTTCCAGATGTAACTCTCAAATTAGGTTTGATGAAGCAGTGAGTATTCTTGAGTTTTTCATGAAACAACATAACCTAAAAATCATTTACTTCAAATAAACTTGCCATTATTGAATTAAAATAGTAAGATTATTTGTATCATCATAGAATGTGCTTCATTCTTCTAACCAAAATATAAACATATTGTGAATCTGTGAGTTACAATTTTTATTGTTTTTCTTTGCCTTATTTCCCTTCTGCAAAAATGAGCTAGAAATTAGAGTATTTCTAAGGAAAAATTGCTTATGAAAAGAAATTGTACCTATCTAATTCATCAGCAGCTT
The DNA here is from genome assembly GCA_006410675.1 of Oreotragus oreotragus. Classification (NCBI taxonomy): domain Eukaryota; kingdom Metazoa; phylum Chordata; class Mammalia; order Artiodactyla; family Bovidae; genus Oreotragus; species Oreotragus oreotragus. The sequence goes on along the minus strand of SJYX01003751.1, from coordinate 290,082 downwards.
GTCTTTCACCTCTTTAGAACTGAAATAACCTTAAAAGATGTATTTACTTTATAATGAGTAGATGGCAAATACAGAAATTTTAACAGAATTGTAGGTGGTAAACTTTTTAATTTCTAAAAGTAAAATAGATACAAAATGTCTAATAATTTGCCAATTTATGTCAACTGCATTGTAATAAATAGCAATTATCCTGAACTCTCAGCCCAAATTCTAGTTATCAACTTTCTTTTTCTCAAATAAAATTTGGTTCTGAGACAAAATAAATGCAAGAATAATTATGTTACTTTTTAATATTGCTAGTGTATCATGTAATTGAATGATGCTTCAGAATATTGAAAACATCTTTGAGTTTGGAACCTACTACAGTATTGTCATTTAATGACAGCATTCTGTATCCTCTCTGTCTCCCCTTGTGATTAAAATTAATTACGTGGAATGAGACTTCTTTACAATAATGACTGATTTGTTTCCACTGTAGAAAATTTGGTACTCTCATCCTCTATATGAAAGCATTAAAATATAAAAATATTATTTTCTACATATTCTGTAAACTGATCAATTTAAATAAGAGATCCAGCATTTTATCCTATCATTGGTTATGTAACCAATAAAGCAATTCACTAGCCTTTGTCTTTCAAATATATGATTTAATTACTCCCTCATGCATTTCATCTCTCTGTGAAGCCATAGCCAGAGAGTTGATACTTGTGTTCATTTTAGAGAGCTCAGATAAGCCTATATTTCATTTCTATCTTCTTATTGAAGAATACAAACACATATATAGAATACACAAAACCAACTATAAGAAACTTAAACACATTTTCTAATTGCTGTAAGGATAGAATTATATTACACTATAATTACATTAATGCTTTACTAAAAATAAAGATATATTGATCAAGAATGCAAAGAGTTTGTAGTACTATAAGATTTATAATAGTGGTTTTATTTACATAATATTTTCATCTCTGATTAACTTTTGTTGTTTTCCAGTAAATTTTACATGTTCTTTTCAAAGGTCTTCTCTGCTTGTTATATGTCAGCAGGGAATTTACTTGATTCAATAACAACTTTTCTATTATTCTTTAGTACATGAAAATGAGATCTACCTTTTTTCTCTTAGCCTAGTCCATTGATACATACATAATCCAACATATTCAGAGAAAATCTGAATACACTTAATTAAATTTTGCTTATATTCCTAAATTCTCCATTAAAGCTATTCAGACACTTGTATCACAAAGTCTGCCTTATTTTATGCACATTTACCCACATATACAAAGATAAGCTTAAAAACTGAAATATATACCAAATTCTAAATGGAATATGAATATACTAATTCATTGACTCATAAAGACATCTCATTTAAACAAAGAGACTTCCCTGGCTGTCCATGTTTAAGACTCTGCTTTTAATATATGGGGTATGGTTTTGATTCCTGGTTGGGGAACAAAGATCCTACACACACACCAAAAAAAAAAAAAGTATAGAGATCATTTCTTTCTCATGACTCTAATTGCTTATAAGCTCTAAACCTGTTAATTTCTACTTGAGCACTGAACATTAAATTTATATAGTTTTGTGCAACTAAGCACTTAACTTAGAAGTTCTTGGGAGAAAATGCTGGTTAGCAAGGATAGAATAGGAATAATTTCTAGCCACTAATTTTAATTCTTACACTTGAAAGCATACTGTGGATTCTAAAATATTAGATGACTCTAGTTTCTCTTATAGGAAAGATATGAGATAAATGAATATAACAACCCACTTAAAAATAATAACTAAGCCTATTTTTATATGGAATGTGAGAAGCTGTGAAGTAGAAAAAGTGTGGCTGATAGCACTCATAATTTGTCCTGGAGAAATTTGTGTTTTTCTCAGAAAGCCAAGAAGAATGGCCTTTCTCTTCATATTTGGAAGGAGATTATTTTACTTCTCTTATCATCTTTCTATGTGAAAGCACATAATAAAAATTAATGTAGAATTGAAAGCAGCTCTCCTCCTTCACAAGTAAGAATCAGGTTGATTAAATGAATAAGACTTTGAAGTAAAAACATGAAAACTCTCTGTAAAACTTGCAATGTTTTAATTTTCTATTCAGAATTTCAAAACCTCTAATAGCAGATTCCATGCTATTTAAAACTCGTCAGCAATGCAGTTATTCTGAGGAAATGACAATAAATGTCAGTGAAGAGAAATGTTAATAAGTAAAATAGTTTCTGAGTTAAGCATATTTTCATCCTCTCAGAATTTTACCACCTGCTCAAGCATCACATTATTCTGTCTCAGAATAAGGAATATTCATTTCATATTTCTTCAAATGTGACAAGCTATTGGAATATTAGAGTTGTTTAAACCATCAAGTTAGCTTAACTTAGCCAAGATAGCATAAAGGAGTGGGTCAGGTGCTCTGGGAATATGCTGACTATATTTATATTGGATCACTGATATCTCTAATTTTGACATTAGATAACTTTTCTTAATAACTCTTTGTTTAATCTCTTTACTGAATCTACACAAGGGAAATATGAGTAATTGCCTAAATTCATTAGCTCTTAGACTAAAAATTGTAATGAGAATAAAATTCAACAACTATCAGAAAGTATTTAGAATATTCAGTAGACTAGATATAGAGGGTTGGCGATTCCTTGTTTCCTTTTTGCATTCATTTACCATTGAAATTTCAGATGACTTTTTTTTCATTTGTTACCTATTGCTGCCTAACAAACTATCCCAAAATTAAGCATCTTAAACAACATTTATTATCTCACCATTTCTGAGGGTCAGGTAATTGGGAGTTAACTTAGCTGGGTGATTCTATCACCTTAGGTGATGACAGTCTAGATGTCAGCTGGGACCGCAGTCAACTGAGGGCTTCACAAAGTGAGAGAACCTACTTTGAAGATAGTTTTCAGATATAGCTATTAAAAAGAATTCTCAGTCCCTTAGTAGCACATGGTAAGAGTTCCACGTCACATGAACCTCTGCACAGGGCTGTTGAGTGTCTTCATAATATCCTTATAGTGAATGATTCCTTGAAGCACAAGGTGGCATAAGGGCTTTGATTACCTGGTCTCAGAATCACATACCATGACTCTTGCAATATTCTGTTGATTACACAGGTTGCTGCTGCTGCTAAGCCACTTCAGTCCTGTCCGACTCTGTACAACCCCATAGACGGCAGCCCACCAGGCTCCGCCATCTCTGGGATTCTCCAGGCAAGAACACTGGAGTGGGTTGCCGTTTCCTTCTCCAATTACACAGGTTGACCCTATTTGATGTGGGAGAGAATTATAGAGCAGTATGAATGCCAGGAGATGAGGTTNCATAGACGGCAGCCCACCAGGCTCCGCCATCTCTGGGATTCTCCAGGCAAGAACACTGGAGTGGGTTGCCGTTTCCTTCTCCAATTACACAGGTTGACCCTATTTGATGTGGGAGAGAATTATAGAGCAGTATGAATGCCAGGAGATGAGGTTCATTAATGTCCATATTGGAGACTATATTTATTTAATATTTAGCTTTATTAAAGTAATATCAAGGAAGGTTGGAAATAAAATTATTGCTATTTTATGCACCTCACTTTTTCAGAAGCTCCCCCATTAGAAGTTGATGAGATTGGGTTTTAAAGAATTTCAAACTATCCTTTCAAAATTATTTCTCATTTTCCTCAATTAAAAGGACCCATCAAGTGAAGAGAGCTATCTCATATACTTTACTCATTTTCTTCATTTTTTCTTAATTAATTATTTATTTGTATTATTTATTTATTTTAAATTTTTATTTTTACTTTATTTTACTTAACAGTACCATATTGGTTATGGCATATAATTGAAGGATAATTACAATATTGTGTTGGTTTCTGCCATATCATCATTTTCTTCTTTACAGTCAATGTTTTCATCCACTAATTCATATATACCCCATTCTTCTGGTATTTGAATAATTTCCTTCTTTTCAGGCCTCATTGATTTATTCCCTAATTGACTGTGAGACCACCAAAAACTCTAACTTACTCTAAGCATTCTAACCATCAGTATGGACACATACTGTGTTTTTTCCATTATTAGCAAATAGTTTATATGTGAAGATGATTTTTCTTATGAAGAATATAATTTCTTGAATGGATAACATATATTCTCTTCTGAAATTCCTCATTATATCACTCAGGACAATCCTGAGCACAAGGTAACATTTATTCAGCTGAATCATCTATACAAAGGTAACAATTGACAGCATCTCAGACAATACTCTGTGCTGAAAGTACTCCACACTGCTGTGGCTCTTCAGCCTACACAAGCCTATTTTCTGTCATTCATTCATGATGATTTTCCTGAAAAATAAAAATAAAATTTTCCCATTGATCACAATATGCTAGAAAAACAAAGTTCCAGTATATATTTTATCGAGCAATTCTCAAGTCAGTTTTACTTTCTTGTTAAAAGATTTCTTTTCAATTTGAACAGCTATTTTTGAAAAATCTTCATCCTGGGTATTTTGCAATAACTCAATTAGAACTGACAGCACATTTCAAATTCTACTTTTACTTGAACAAATTACTGTACCAAACTTCCTTCAGGCTGTACTTTGATTATTAATTAGCACACATATCATGTACCTAAAAGAAGATAGGCATTTTATGGCAGAGATTTTTGCCTAATTAAGTGTAACAGCTTATTCATTTCCAGTGACTTTGAGGTTAACTTTAAAATCATTTTTTAACTCCTTCTGTATTATTCTTAGTTATAGAGGGCAAAAATGCCTGTGAATTTCAACTATTACCAGTCTTTACTCCAGTGGTTATTTTCTCCCAGAAACGCAGCTTCCCTTAATTAGGTTATTGTTGCCAAGTGTATCAAAGTTTAGAAGGCTCTGTAATAAACAGATTTTTTGAACTACGGAAAAAAAGTAGAGTCTTCCTAGCTATCTTTTGGAGAAGATAGTTTTCTTGAATTGAATATACACTGTGCTGCTGCTGCTGCTAAGTTTCTTCAGTCGTGTCCGACTCTGTGCAACCCCACAGACGGCAGCCCACCAGGCTCTGCTGTCCCTGGGATCCTCCAGGCAAGAACACTGGAGTGGGTTGCCATTTACTTCTCCAATGCATGAAAGTGAAAAGTGAAAGTGAAGTCACTGAGTCGCGTCCAACTCTTAGCGACCCCATGGACTGCAGCCTACCAGGCTCCTTCGTCCATGGGATTTTCCAGGCAAGAGTACTGGAGTGGGGTGCCATTGCCTTCTCTGGAATATACACAGTAGGAACTTTTTATTAACTTTATCAGTAGTGACTGTATTCTACTCCTTGAGTTTGAGCTCCAAAGTATGTTTGCAGATGGTTTTCAGTCTCACTTATCCTATTCTCCCTCCTGCCTGGCTTTCTGCGTCCTATGACAATTCATTTCAGTTCTGTTCAGGTCAGTCGCTCAGTCGTGTCTGACTCTTTGTAACCCCATGAATCACAGCATGCCAGGCCTCCCTGTCCATCACCAACTGCCAGAGTACACTCAGACTCACGTCCATCGAGTCAGTGATGCCATCCAGCCATCTCATCCTCTGTCATGCCCTTCTCCTCCTGCCCCCAATCCCTTCCAGCATCAGAGTCTTTTCCAGTGAGTCAACTCTTCGCATGACAATTCAGGGAGATAACTATTCTGACTCCTATTCAACAAATCAGTCGAGATTGTTCCTAAGTTTTGAGCCTGGAGTATTTCACAGCCACCAGTTCGGCTGTGTCACCTGTCTTGGAGACAGCTAAGCAGAGGTCTCAAGAAATGCTTCATGGGTGTCCATTGCTACCTCTCACCATTCACACTTTTTCTCACCCAGACAATGAGGCTGCAGCAGTCTCTTCTCTTAGTCACAAGCAACTATTGTAAATGATCACCACCTCTCTGTCAAAGTATAACAGAAAGGAAAAAAAAATCACCTAACCTGTCATAGAGTGGTATGAATAGGTGAGAATGTTTCATGTAAACTTTGGCCTGACATTTCAACCTAGTTCTAATTAGGTTTAAACTTCCACAGGCAGCTTGAATCATGCTAGATGCCAGTGTTGACCATATTTTAGATGTTGATTCATATTCACAACTGTTAGTCTGTTTCTGCAGGATCAAGTCCATGGATTTCATTAATTTTTATATTGTGATTTTTTTAAAATCAGGCTTCCCAGGTGGCACTAGTGGTAAGTAACCTGCCTACCAGTGAAGGAGACCCAAGTTCGATCCCTAGGTCAGGAAGATCCCATGGAGGAGCGCATGACAACCCACTCCAGTATTCTTGCCACAAGAATCGCCATGGACAGAGGAGCCTGATGGGCTACAGTCCATGATTTTTCTATCAGGGTATTCATAACTGAGCAGGATGGCTCATACATGTTTAAAGAAATACACATTTCAGGAAAAAGGTTATAAAGTCTTTATTCTTGCCCTCTAGGAAGACATCTTGGCAGCTTATAATTAATTTCCTCCACTGCTCCTCAGTAATCATTAAGTAAATGAATATATTTTTTCATGCAGAGGAAAACTAAGTCCCTCCTCAGCAGACAAACTGATTACATACCTGCAGATATGCATATAGATGTGCAATTTGCATTTGTGTGTGTGTATGTGTGTTTGAGTGTGTATAAACATAGTTTGGCATTTGGGTTTTCTTGCTTTCTTTTGTTTTGTATTTAATTCATCCGTCATCAAAATTCTAGGTACATAACTTGAAACATATGTTAGATAAACTGCAACTGCCCATAAGCATAACTTGAGCAAGCAGACAAAAGTTGTTTGTTTGTTTTTTTCCCTTACCATGTATGGATGGCACTCCCTACAAGGACTCTACTTATAGACAGAAGTAAAAATAACAATGACAAAGAAAACTTATATAACTGTATGTTTTAAAAGACAAAAATAATATCTTCTAGACTTAGAACTTTACATATGATCACTTCGAATCATGTCCTTTGTAAAATGGTAGGTCAGACACCTACAAGAACAAATTTTTTGGAGTTTACCTCTGCTGCTGTGTTTATCTCCCCATGCCTTGGTTATGATTTTATTAATGACAGGACTCTGTTACATTTGCTACCATGGATTTCAGATCATTTTACTTCACGGAATTGCTCACTGATGCTATTTCAGTTTGTGGTCTAGTAGTGGATTTTATGGACTGCTTAAAATACAGTACACTTTCACCTCATCTGTAAGTTTATCTGCCGTATAATGCACTCTGTTATCGGCTCCCAAGCATCATAAGCAAAACACAACTAACTTATCTCAACGTTTCAAACAATCTGTGTAAAATATGCTAATCACATCTCTCAGTTATCAGATTGTGACACAGTTACATGTTTACAAACCAGCCCATTATGTTTAAACTAATAAATTTAATAATTACTGACTGTCTCACTATTTTTAACCCTGGTGACTCAGACACTAAAGAATCCACCTGCAATGCAGGAGACCTGGGTTTGATCCCTGGGTTGGGATTATCCCCTGGAGAGGGGAATGGACACCCACTCAAGCATTCTTGCCTGGAAAATCCTATGGACAGAGGTCCCTGGCAAGCTACAATCCATGTGGTCGCTAAGAGATGGACACGACCGAGTGACTAACACTTTCACTATCTATACCAATTGATCAGTGCTAGGAGATATTTAGAAGTTTAACACTTAATGGGTTAATGTAACTATGATATAAAGTTGAAAACCAATGCAGCATAAGACAAATTAAAAGAAAGGTACTATAAATGATTTACCGATTACACCAAGTGAGAGACATATTAAGTGAGAAAACTGATGAGTATATAGTCTTACAACATTACAAACAAACTTTTAAACAGAAAAATCACCTTGCACTTTGTCTAGATAATTTGGTCATTATTATGGTTCAGATAAATCATTATTTATACTTTCAATACTTAATTGCCTGAACATTCTGAGACTAGAAAAGCATACTTCTAATGAAATAATATCCGAGTTGATTTATTTGTAGAAATAGAAATGGACGCATGGAAAATGTCTACTCTCTTATCTTCCCACCCAAGAGTCACGTCACCTAATAGCAATGAAGAAGCAATGCATCACTATTCATGTTTACAATCATGCTAGCTTTGTCACTGTGAAAATATCCAATGAGGTCTTGAAGGATTAATTTCCGTTTAAAGACTATTTGTTTATTTTCATAGGTTTTTATGCTGTTGTCTTGTGTTTTTTTTCAAATAATTTATTTTAATTTGATATAAGTATGATAAAAATGCACAGAAAACTCTACAGATCAGTAAGTTGTGAAAAATGCATATAGCCTTGTAATATATACTTTTTCAAGATTGTTCCCTTCTGTCCCTTCCAGTCAATCTGCTATACCTTCTGCTTCCAGATATTATTTATATCATCATAGATTTATTGCTTGCTCTAGAGCTTCATAATAGTGGAACTGGATAGTCTATTCTCTTTTGTATTCCACTTCTATTTCTCACCAAAATGGTTTTCAGTGATTTTTTGATGCATTTTTATTGTTGCATATATCAACAGTTTGTTCCTTTTGTTGCTGAGTAATATTCAAGTTTACTAATATCCTACAGTTTATTCATTCTTCTGTTGATGGATACCTAGTGTTGGTTATTTCCAGACTTTTCCCTCTTACAAATAAAGCTACTATGACAATTCTTATTTAAGGTGTTTAGCATTCTGTTTTTATTTCTCTTAGATAATAACTAGAATTGAAATTCATAAGTCATAGTTTTAAGAAAATGTCAAGCTATATTTTCTTAAAATAGTTCATGCAATTTATGAGTCTCAGTGGCACTGTTGGTTTTTTTGAATTACTATTCTAGTGTATGTGTACTGTTATACTATTGTGGTTTTAATTTTTCTTTCTAGCTAACAAATGATGTTGAATATTTCTTATATGCTTTTTGGCCATTTGAGCATGTTCATTTATGAACTGTTTTAAGATTTTCTTACATAGTTTTGTCAATATAATGTAATAGCAGAAAGAGTTAAAACATTAAAAATAGGAAAATAGAAAATTATTTATATGCCTATATAGTCATGCACAAATCTTTGTTATACACCTTTGAACTAAAACTGTGTTCTTGGCTTATCTAAATTTTGTAGTTACAAAATAAAATATTCTTTGTAATTTCCTCTTTTATATGTGTATGTTTTCCCAATATATCAATGGATGATAGTTATTCTTTAGATTTCACTAATTTAACCAATTTTCTATAAATCAACAATCCAAATATATTATTTCATTATCATTTTCCTTCTATAATATTATACAGTGATATTTTTATCTATATAATTAACTTTTAAATTCTCATTCCAATACTATGAATTTCATGATTATACATTGAACTAAACTATCTTTGATTGTACTCAATACAAAGGTTTGTAAGTAATAGTGATATCACTATATTAATTATATAATATTTAATGTTACATTTTAAGTAGTAAGATTAATGCATTACACACATACTGTTAGTCATTCTTGAAAGCTGATATCTGAAATGCTTTTTGTAGTACCTTAAAATGTCAGGTGAAGAGCATACTGAAGAAACACTTCCTTTATATAGCTAAGATTTCTGTTCATGCAAATCATGCTGGCAACCATATTTGTACCTATGTGGAAGCAGATGTTGAGAGAATATGAATCCAAGAAGCAGAGATGGGAAACTGGGCCATGGAAGCTTTTAATTTCTGTGTCCAGTTATTTCTTGTTCCAGATGCATTCAGTCTTTGCTATGAGTAGCCTACATTTTTCCCATATGTTTTCTGCCACATGTATGTATTTGACAATAACATAAAGAACATTTGCTATGGGCCAGGTACCAACAGAAGCATTTTTCAATTATTGACCCAAGACAAAGTTATGAGGTAGATACTGTTATATCTCCAATAGTACAGATAAGGAAAGCTCAGAGAATTTAAGAAATCTGCTCTTTTCAGTTATCTGTTGCTGCATAACAGACCACCCAAAATTTAAAAGGACGCTGTTTATTTGCCTGTGATTCTGTGGGTCAGTACGTTAATCTGGGCTCAACTAGTTAGTTCTTTGATCAGTTTCACCTGGGATCACTCTTGCATCTTTGAACACCTGGTGGCTCTACTGGGCAGCATGATCTCAAATGGTTGTGTATGTAACTGTCAGTTGATTCTGGCTATCACCTGCAGTCCTTTGTTCTCCTCTGCAAGACAGCCACCCCTAGGGGGCTAGACCTAGTTTTTTGTTTGTTTGCTTGTTTGTTTTACATGGATTCTTTCATAGGAATGGTTCAACACAATGGGAATATGAACCACAATTCTTCCTAAAACTTAGGTTCTGCAATTTGAGCAATAAAACGTGTTGTATATCCTGTTGTTCAAAGAAAATCAAAACACAAATCTAGATATAAGCAATGGGAAAATAGATTATACTTCATTATAGATGTGGTGAACCTATTATAAAAGTGAAAGTGAAAGTGAAGTCACTCTGCTGCTGCTGCTAAGTCGCCTCAGTCGTGTCCAACCCTGTGCGGCAGCCCATAGACGGCAGCCCACTCCCCGGGATTCACCAGGCAAGAACACTGGAGTGGGTTGCCATTTCCTTCTCCAATGCATGAAAGTGAACAGTGAAAGTGAAGTCGCTCAGTGGTGTCCGACTCTTAGCGACCCCATGGACTGCAGCCTACCAGGCTCCTCCATCCATGGGATTTTCACTCAGTGGTGTCCAACTCTTTGCGACCCCACGGACTGTAGACTACCATGCTCCTTTGTCCATGGGATTTTCCAGGCAAGAGAACTGGAGTGGGTTGCCATTTCCTTCTCTAGAGGATCTTCCTAAAGAAGTGTGCATTTAAGGAGAGGGCATTATCGTGGTCATTTTTCCAATATTCTAGCACATTCAACAAGGTACCGTAGATAACAAGTTTTAGCAGCCCTGGTGGTAATGACTATACTACAATGCTTTTCATGTAAAAAGAACCTAACTTAATAGGATGCATACCTACCTTCATAAAAGGAGTATAATCATTTTTTACCTCTATCTCATGGTATAATATGAAATAAAACTTATAGTATATAATTACTAAATTATAAAATAAAAAATATACACTTTCATACTGGTAGACACAGAGTGATTTACTATTTTATTCTTTCCCTATATTAAAGTATTTAAGTTTATGTGCTCTTAAATTATTGCCTTGTAAGAATTGATGTATTTGCACATTGTAGTGGTTAAATTATGCTTTTAGTACATTCACATTTTTAGTTTGTCAGCATTTTAAGCTCCTTGTGATCAATAAAATACATAACAGAAATATAATAGTGAAATCAGGGAAAGCAAAATTTATTTATTTGAAAATATCAACAAAATTGACAACATTACTTAAAATGATCAAGAAAATGAAAGATAAAATACAGGTTTACAAAGTTGAGGATAAAAATGGGAGGAGACTCACTAAAACTTGTGAAAATATTTTTTAAAAAGGAAATATTACATTAAAAACTTCATGTCAATAAAATAGTCAATTTAGATGACAAGCAAAAGCTTCCAGAAAAAAGTAAAATACCAAAACTGAATTGAAGAGAAATAGAAGACTACCTATTTTCCACAAAATCTTCCAGAAAATAAAAGAGGAACACAATATAACTGATTTTATGAGGCAACATCCGCTGGATCATCAAAAAAGCAAGAGAGTTCCAGAAAAACATCTATTTCTGCTTTATTGACTATGCCAAAGATTTTGACTGTGTGGATCACAATAAACTGTGGAAAATTATGAAAGAGATGGGAATACCAGACCACCTGACCTGCCTTTTTAGAAACCTATATGCAGGTCAGGAAGCAACAGTTAGAACTGGACATGGAACAACAGACTGGTTCCAAATAGGAAAAGGAGTACGTCAAGGCTGTATATCGTCACCCTGCTTATTTAACTTATATGCAGAGTACATCATGAGAAACGCTGGGCTGGATGAAGCACAAGCTGGAATCAAGATTGCCGAGAGAAATATCAATAACCTCAGATATGCAGATGACACTACTCTTATGGCAGAACCTGAAGAGGAACTAAAAAGCCTCTTCATGAAAGTGAAAGTGGAGAGTGAAAAAGTTGGCTTAAAGCTCAACATTCAGAAAACTAAGATCATGGCATCTGGTCCCATCACTTCATGGGAAATAGATGGAGAAACAGTGGAAACAGTGTCAGACTTTATCTTTT
>SJYX01003751.1:249723-259751 GCA_006410675.1 Oreotragus oreotragus | reverse complement strand
TTTTGAACTGTGGTGTTGGAGAAGACTCTTGAGAGTCCCTCAGACTGCAGGGAGATCCAACCTGTCCATCCTAAAGAAGATCAGTCCTGAGTGTTCATTGGAAGGACTGATGTTGAAGCTGAAACTCCAATACTTTCCCCACCTGATGCGAAGAGCTGACACATGTGAAAAGACCCTGATGCTGAGAAAGACTGAAGGGTGAAGGAAAAGGGGATGAGAGAACGAGATGGTTGGATGGCATCACTGATTCAATGGACATGAGTCTGGATAAATTCTGGGAGTTGATGATTGACAGGGAGGCCTGGCATACTGCAGTCTTTGGGGTTGCAAACAGTCAGACATGACTGAGCAACTGAACTGAAGTGAAGTGAATTGATATTAAGGTTAACTTAGCTGTGAGTATGCCACAGTGCTACAAACAACTAGTCCATGATATTCACTGGAGGACTGATGGTGAAGCTGAAGATCCAATACTCTGGCTACTTGAGGCCAAGAACCAAATCAAGGGAAAAGACCCTGATGCTGGGAAAGATTGAAGGCAAAAGGAGAAGAGGGTGTCAGAGGATGGGATGGTTAGATAGCATCACTGACTCAATGGAAATGAATTTGAGCAAACTCTGGGAGATTGTGAAGGATTGGGATGTTTGGTGTTCTGTAATCCACGGGGTTGCAAAAGTCGGACACGAGTTAGTGACTGAACAACAATGAAAAATTTTACATATTGATTGTCTACTTATATGTACTAAGATGCCCTCTTTGTTTTCTTGCCAATTCTTTGAAATAGTACAGATCCTATACATTTAATTTTGTGTTTTAAACTTTCACATACTATTATAACTCATTCAAATTTTCATACATATATATTTTTTGTTTTGAAAAGAAAAAAAAAGTGAAAGTGTTAGTCACTCAGTCGTGTCTTTGTGACCCATGGACTATAACCTACCAGGCTCTTTTGTCCATGGAATTCTCCAGGCAAGAATACTGGAGTGGGTAGCCATTACTTATTCCAGGGGCCCTATATATATATATATACATATATGACTATATATAATATATTCTCTGTATAAAATATTTATAAACTTTTAAATCAAAGGATAACATACATATATAAAAGTTCACAAAACAAAATGTCAGAAAACAGAATTATCAATTATGAGAATAAATATACCCAAAAAATGACTAACGATGTCATAAAATAGAACATTAGCCCAAGAGTCATCTGGAGGGATGATGGGGGGTGGGACGTGGGAGGGGGGTTCATGTTTGGGAGTTCGTGTACACCCATGGCAGATTCATGTCAATGTATGCCAAAACCAATAGAGTACTGTAAAGTAAAATTTTAAAAAAAAAAAAATGAAAAAAATAAATACATAAATAAAGCTCCTTCCCAGTCACCACTCCTACTCTGCTCCTCATAACTGCTGTTTAGTTTCTAATATACAAGATTAGTTTTGTCTATTCTTGAAATTTTTATGAATAAAATTAAACAGCATGTATGCTGTATTTTATATTTTTCACTAATTACTGTGAAATGTATCCATAAATTTTATGTACCACAAATTTTTTAAATTGCATTAAAATTTTACAGTTTGAGGCTACACCAGTGTTTTATTTTTCATTCTTCTGTAGACTAACAATGGGTGTTTATAGTTTGGGGTTATTATAAACAATGCCACTCTGAGTATTTTTATAAATATTTTTGGTATATACATCTTTATTAGTTTTATTGTTGATACACATATAAGTTAAAGTTCTAGATCAAAGGGTATATTTATTTTCAACAGTTTTACTATCTAATAGATATACAAAAATAATTATACAGTTGTACTTTCACTAGCAATATATAATTGCCATTATTCCATATCCTTGCCTGCTACCTACCTATGCATTTTACGTTTATTAATGTAGTGGAGCCCACTGTATGCATATTGGCCATTTAGACAGAATTTTTGAGCAAATGTTTGTTCAAGTTATTTAATAACCTTTAATTTACCTGCTTCACTGTTTATAATTAATTATGCAGATATTCTCCAGACATTCTCACATTTAAGATGTACCATAAATATGGAATTATCTTTGTATATTATGAGAATAATGGGTGAAGATTATTTTGGTTTTACAAACCGATAGCTATTTCATTGGCTTAGGATCACTTTGTCTAAATCATTTTGTAATAGACATGTTTGTGTGTATGTATGTGTGTGTGTATATGTGCACATATATGTGTGTTTATGTGTCTGTGTATGTGCATGTGTGTGTAAGTCAGATTCTTCACTCTTTATTATGGTACACCTATTTATACTTGCTTTATACCATTAGTATATTAGTAATATCATCACACTGTTTTACCATGGTTGTGTAGTTAGTGTTAATAGAGCACAGTGAAAGTTCTGCAACTTCTTCAGTAACACTTTTGATGTTATTGGACATGTGTATTTCCATGTAAAGTTTAGATCCAGTTTAGATGTACATACACACAAAATATATTGGGCTTTTGATTGAAATTCAATCTATGTATTTACTTGAAGAATACTGACATTTTTATAATTGTGTACCTTTCAATGCATGAAAATGGCATAGCAGTCTTTTTATTTAGTTTTTTTTCCCCCTCTCAAAAAGTATTATAAATTTTTTAATGCAGCTGTTTTTGTGTATCTGGAATCACTTTTTTTGCCTAAAATGATCCCTTTATAATTTTCTTTGTAATGATCTGTTAAAATTAGTTTTTTTTCACTACTTTTAAAAATTTCAACTTCATTTGCAAAATGGATGTTTTCCTGTATAAAGAAATCTGTTAGTTATTTTCTTTCTTTAGAAATGTCATTCCAAAATTTTCTGTCAATATCTTTTATGAGAAGTCAACGTCCCATTCAATGATGCTCTTTCGAGTGAAATTTGGCCTTTTCTTTTGACTATTTTAAAGATTCTACTTTCTCTTTAGTTTGCAGTCATTTTCGTATTTTGTACTTACATGTGGTTTCATTTGTTTTTGTCCTATTTCTGGCACTTCAATTAAACATATATTGTATTATATTACTGCATTTCTTGCATTATTTTTGAATTCCTTTTGGTACTTTTCATCATATTATTTCACCATCTTTGCACATTTTTTCAGCTGTATTCTAGTGACTGATTATTTTTTTTACTGATGTTCAAGCTGGTTTTATTTTATTTTATTATCTTTTTTTAATTTAAAGAAAAACACCAATACAGTATAGTAACTGATTATTTCTTCAGCAGTTTCTTCATGTCATTAATCAGATTTTTTAAGTATAAGCACAAATACAGTACTAATATTTAGTCTACAAGCTTTACTTCATTTTTTCCATTTTCACTTAATGTCTTGAACATATTTAAAAACATTTAAAATTTTCTATCTGAAAATTTCTGCATATAGATTTTTGTGGTTCCAATATAGTCTATATTTTACTGTTTGAGGACAATTATTTACTTTGCAATGACTAATTATTTTTATACTTGCTTTAGTTTTATAAAGTGACAGAGTATCACATTTTGTTGAAAATCATGAAGGCTCTTGGTGATATTATGTTCCTCCAAAAACAATTTTGCCAGAGGCAAAACTGAGTGAAAGGAAGCCTTCTTTCCTTGTGAGGTCTGGTTTTGTTCTGTCCTTTCCTTGCTTGCTTCTAGGGTATAGTAGTAGAAGAGCCTGGCTATTTATCAGGACCTTCCTTTTTGGCACCCTGTGGACTCCCATTTTTTCCCCCTGCTCTAGTTCTTGTAAGTTAGTTTGCCTCTCAGCCTTTACACTGAAACTTCTTTAGAATTCATAACTGCCTCAAGCAGAGAAGCACATCCAACTATTGGATTTAATGCTTTTGGTTCACATCCTTATTTCATTCTTTAAAAACTGACTGTCTTGCTAGTTTCTCAATGCCTTCAGAGAGGCATTTTAATTTTTTCCCCAGGTTTTGTGGTTGTTCTCAGCGATTAACTACAAGCAGCATGAGTCATTACGTGAAGGGGAATCAAAGATTACCTTTAAATTTACCAAAAGCACCAACATACATTCATTTTAGAAATTTTAGAAATATGAAGAAAGAAAGAGAAAGAGGGAGGGAGAGAGGGACAGACTATATGTATGCAAAAATGACAAAATAAAAATCACTTAAGTTCAAATCAGACATACCCAATCACTATGAAAATATACAAGCCTTGTCACCAAGAAAATATATATATATATACACACATAGTTATTTAATAGCTCACATTAAGTAACCAATTTAGTAAAAGGAACAGCATCATTGACTTGAGTTCTTACATAACAATCTTAAATTATGCCAACCTAATCTAAGTTTATAAAAAATCAGGCAAAATCAGGCAAAAAAAAAAAGTTTATGCAAATCAGTTTATGCAAAATCAGGCAAAGAAAATCTCAAAGAATTTCAATACTTGACAGGTAAAAAAAAAAGTTTATATTGCTAGTGATTCAATAATGGATTTCATATTAATCTCTATCATCAGCTACCCACATTACTCATTCAAGTCACTGACATGGGTCATGTTTTTCTAGCCCCTTAAATCAAATCTAAAATGAGTCACATTTCATCTTTTTGCATTTTATGATGATAAAATAAATATATGAATAATACATTTGCTGGTCACTTTACTTCCCTAAATAGTCTTAGGTCATTTATTAATAAGTGTAGTCATCAAATATTACAAAAGCTAAGTTATTTAGAGACTGTCTCTCCTCTAGCTTTAACTTGGTCCAGGCTATGCATCTTTTTGTTATTGTATTTTTATTTTATTTTATTTTTTAACTAGCATTTTTACTATTCATTTGGCGGCCATGGGGTCACAAAGAATCGGACATGACTGAATGACTAAGCATAGTACAGGCTGCTTCTAGCTCCTTTAATGCTTAAGTGAGAAAAGAGAAACATACAAAATAGGAAGAGAAACATACAAAATAAGAAGTTTTTCTCTGGTTGCACCAGTATAGTGTACTTCTTGGTTTTGTTTTTTGAAGATATCTAAAAATGACTCTCTCTTTTGGTATGCTTAGTGGCTTTCATAATGTTCTCATATAGCTAAGATTTTTTAATTTGTCCTTCTCTTGCTGACCACTTATGAATCCAACCTTGCTCATGATTTCCCATAGCTTATTGTCATAATCTTTGTGAAATTTCAGTACCTTATCAGTAGATTCCTGCTGGACTCTTGTCTCTTGAATCACTTTTTGGTTCATTATCTGCTCTTTGGCAGATATTCTGACCCTCTATCCATTTCTCTGCAGTCTCTTGACACTCCAGGCTGTTCTGCTATTATAGATTAATTTAGCTGAGTATTCACTCCCACTTACCCCCCTCTTTGGGTGTAACCCAGATTTACAGTCCATTGTGTTTCTCAAAATTTAGAAGAAAATTATTATACACTTTATTGATCTATTTATAGGTTGGAAGTCATGGGGCAGCAACTCTGCTCCTATTCTATATGGACTAGGTTTTGCAAGAAAATATCTTCAAAGAAAGCATGCTTTCTCATTTAATATTGGTTAAATGATGGTCCATGGACTGTAACAAATTCCTGGACCTCTTCTGAGCATAGATAATATAGACTCAGTTTGGAATGTGGGATCACTTAGATTTTACTAAATAAATGTAACAAATTCTCATTAAAAAAAAACGTTATGTGTATATTGGATATATCTTTGACGAACATGCCTTTTGTTATTGATTTATTTATATTGAGGTATTTTTTTTAATTTATTTTTTTTTGTATTTTATTTTTTTACACGTGAGGTATTATTGATTACAATATTATATTAGTTTCATGTGTATAGCATAGTGAGTCAGCATTTTTACATTTTATAATCCAAGATAATGGCTATAATCACCAGTGCAATATAGTATATCCTTATTGATTATTGTATACATAGTAGTTTGTATTTTTTAACCCCATATACCTAATTAGCCCCTCTCTTCTTCCCTCTCCCTGCTGGTAACTACTAGTATGTTATTTCACATGCATGAGTCTACTTCTGTTTTGCTGTACACGTTCATTTGTTATTAATTTTTAGACTCCATATATAAGTGAAATAGCATAGAACAATTTTTTGTCTGACTTATTTCACTAACATCATATTCTCTAGTTATATCCATGATGCTGAAAATGGCACTATTTTATTCTTTTTTCCTAGCTAAGTGATATTAACATATATGATTATATATATATTCAACATTCTATATACATATACACACATATGTATGTACATATATATATTCTTCTTTGCTCACTCACCTATCTATGAATGCCTGAGTTATTTCCATATCTTGGCTATGAGAAATAGTGCTGACATGTACGTTGGGGTTGGTGCAATCTTCACTAATTAGTGTTTCCACTTTTTCCAGATATATATTCAAAAAATTCTGGGCTATATGGTAGTTTTATTTCTAGTTTTTTGAGGAACCTCTACACTGTTTTCCACAGTGGCTGGACCAAATTACATTCCTACCAATACTGTTTGAGGCTTCTCTTTACATTCACATACTCACTAACATTTGCTATTTTTGTTGTCTTTGATGATAGATAGGAATTATGACAGATGTGAGGTGACATTTTACTGTGCTTTTGATTTTCATTTCCCTTATGATGAGTGATATTGACCATCTTTTCCTGTGCCTAGTGTCTTATCTGTTTGTCCTTTTTGGAAAAATGTATATTCAGGTCTTCTGCCCATTTTTAAATTAATTGTTTTTCCTTGGGGGGGCAGTAGTGAGTTACTGATTTTTATGAATTTTTTATGTATTTAGATATCAACCCCTCATTGGTCATATCATTTGTAAATATTATCTCCCATTCTATAAATTGTCTTTCCATTTTGTTGATGATTTCTTTCATTTAGGTCCCACATTCATCTTTTCTTAAAAACTCAGCAGTGACCACAGGACTGAAAAATGTCAGTTTTTATTCCAGTCCCAAAGAAAAGCAATGCCAAAGAATGTTCAAACTACCACACAATTACACTCATCTACACATTAGCAAAGTAATGGTCAAAATTCTCCAAGCCAGGCTTCAACAGTATGTGAACTGTGAACTTTCAGATATTCAAGCTGGATTTAAGAAAGGCAGAAGGACAAGAGATCAAATTGCCAATATCTGTTGGATCATCAAAAAAGCAAGAGAATTTCAGAAAAAAAAAATCTGCTTCATTGACTACACCAAAGCCTTTGACTGTGTGAACCCCAACAAACTGTGGAAAATTCTTCAAGAGATGGGAAGGGCAGGCCAACTGACCTACTTCCAGAGAAATCTGTATGCAGGTTAGGAAGCAACAGTTAGAACCAGACATGGAACAACAGACTGGTTCCAAACTGGAAAGGAGTACATCAAGCCTGTATGTTATCACTCTACTTATTTAACGTATATGCAGAGTAAATCATGAGAAATGCCAGGCTGGATGAAGGACAAGCTGGAATCAAGATTGCTGGGAGGATATAAATAACCTCAGATACGCAGATAGACACCACCCTTACAGTAAAACCTAAGAAGAACTAAAGAGCCTCTTGATGAACGTGAAAGAGGAGAGTGAAAAAGCTGGCTTAAACTCAACATTCAAAAAAACAAAGAACCTGGCTTCCAGCCACATCCCTTCATGGCAAATAGATGGGTAGAAACAGGGACAGACTTTATTTTCTTGGGCTCCAAAATCACTGCAGATAGTGACTGCAGCCATGAAATTAAAAGAGGCTTGCTCCTTGGAAGAAAAGCTATGACCAACCTAGCCAGCATATTAAAAAGCAGACATTACTTTCCCAACAAAGATCCATCTAGCCAAAGGTCTGGTTTTTCCAGTAGTCATGAATGGATGTGAGAGCTGGACTATAAAGAAAACCGAGCATTGAAGAATTGATGCTTTTCAGCTGTGGTGTTGGAGAAGACTCCTGAGAGTCCCTTGGACTACAAGGAGATCAACCCATTCAATCCTAACAGAAATCAGTCTTGAATATTCATTAGAAGGACTAAGGCTGAAGCTGAAACTCAAATACTTTGGTGACCTTATGGGAAGAAAAGATTCCTTTGAAAAGACTCTGATGCTGGGAAAGATTAAAGGCAGGAGGAGAAGGGGCTGACAAGGATGAGATTTTTGGATGGCATCACTGACTCAATGGACATGAGTTTGAGCAAGTTGTGGGTGTTGATGATGGACAGGGAAGCCTGGCATACTGCAGTCCATGGGACTACAAAGAGTTGGAAATGACTGAGCGATTGAACTGATTCTTCTTTTTTGCTTTCTTTGTTTTGAGGGATAGATGTAAATTTATATTGCTAGGATTTATCTCAAAGGATATTCTGTCTGTATTCTCTTTATTTTTTTTATTTTTTATTTTATTTTTTTTTAATGGTCATTATTCTTCTTTATTTTTTTTGTATTTATTTATTTTTTTACACAAACTCTTTAGATATTTTATGGTTTCAAGCCTTAAGTTTAGTTCTTCAATCCATTTTTATTTTTTATTTCTTTTATATATGGTGTCAGGAAATGTTCTAATCTTTCTGTTTAACATGTGGTTGCCCAGTTTTTCCAGCAGCACTTATTAAAGACTGTCTCTTATCCATTGTATATTTTTGCCTCCTTTGTTGTATGTTACTGACCATAGGTATATGGGTTTATTTCTGGGCTCACTTTTCTGTTCCATTGTATGTATCTGTTTTTCTGTCAGTATCATGATGCTTTGATTAACTATAGCTTTGTGATATAGTCAGAAGTTGAGAAGGTGATGCCTTCAGCATTGTGCTTATTTCTTAAGACTGCTTTGGAAATTCCAAGTCTTTTGTGGTACCATGTAAACTTTAGGATGACCTGTTCTTGCTTTGTGAAAATGCCATGGACATTTTTATAGGGATTGCATTAAATTTGTAAGTTACTTTGTGCAGTATGTAATTTCATTAATATTAAATGTGTCAACATAATAGCATAGGACAGTTTTATATTTCTCAGCATTGTCTTCAATTTCCTATATCAATGTTTTATATTTTTCCAGAATATAGGTCTTTCACCTTCTTAGTAAGTGTAATGGTATTTTATTCTTTCTTATGTGATTTTAAAATGAATTTTATTTTTACTTTCTCTTTCTGGCAATTCATTATTAGTGTGGAGAAATGCAAAATAATTTTGTATATTAATCTTATATCCTGCAAATGTTCTTGAATTCATTTATTATTTTAATAGTTTTGGGGTGTAGACTTCAGGTTTTTCAATATTTAATATTATTTCCTCTTAAAATATTGAGTTATTCCATTCCACTTTGAGGTCATCCGTTTCTTCCTCTTGTCTGAATGCTATGGCTAGGATTTTCAATACTGTGTTAAGCAGAAGTGGTGAGAGTGGACATTTGTGTCTTGGTCTTGAATTTAGACGGAGAAGGCAATGGCACCCCACTCCAGTACTCTTGCCTGGAAAATACCATGGATGGAGGAGCCTGGTAGGCTGCAGTCCATGGGGTCGCTGGGAGTCAGACACGACTGAGCGACTTCACTTTCACTTTTCACTTTCATGCATTGGAGAAGGAAATGGCAACCCACTCCAGTGTTCTTGCCTGGAGAATCCCAGGGACAGGGGAGCCTGGTGGGCTGCTGTCTCTGGGGTCGCAGAGTCAGACAGGACTGAAGCGACTTAGCAGCCGCAGCAGCTTGAATTTAGAAGAATGACTTTTAGCATTCCAATGGTGAATATGATGCCAGTTGTGGGTTTATCATAAATGGCCTTTGTTATTCTGAGATATGTACCCTCCATTATAGAAGGATGTTTTATTTTGTCAGATGCTTTTTATTTTTGCATCTATTGAGATGGTCATGTGAATTTTATCCTTTCTTTTGTCAATGTGGCTTCTCATATTGATTTGCAATATCAAAACATCCTTATATACCAAGAATAAATACAATGTGATCAAGATGTATGATCCTTTTTATACATTGTTGGTTTGGTTTACTCATATTTTGTCAAGGATTTTGGCATCTATATTCATCAAAAGTATTGGACCATAATTTTTTTTTTTTTTTTT
>SJYX01003751.1:236072-248930 GCA_006410675.1 Oreotragus oreotragus | reverse complement strand
CATCTGCAGTGATTTTGGAGCCCCAAAAAATAAAGTCTGACACTGTTTCCACTGTTTCCCCATCTATTTCCCATGAAGTGATGGGACTGGATGCCATGATCTTCGTTTTCTGAATGTTGAGCTTTAAGCCAAGTTTTTTGCTCTCCTCTTTCACTTTCATCAAGAGGCTTTTTAGCTCCTCCTCACTTTCTGCCATAAGGGTGGTGTCATCAGCATATCTGAGGTTATTGATATTTCTCCCGGCAATCTTGATTCCAGCTTGTGTTTCTTCCAGACCAGCGTTTCTCATGATGTACTCTGCATATAAGTTAAATAAGCAGGGAGACAATCTACAGCCTTGACGTACTCCTTTTCCTATTTGGAACCAGTCTGTTGTTCCATGTGCAGTTCTAACTATTGCTTCCTGACCTGCATACAGATTTCTCAAGAGGCAGGTTAGGTGGTCTGGTATTCCCATCTCTTTCAGAATTTTCCACAGTTTATTGTGATCCACACAGTCAAAGGCTTTGGCATAGTCAATAAAGCAGAAATCTATTATTTTCTTATTTTTTCTAAGTACATTATTAGATTGCTACTTGTGCTTTATTGTTGTTTCCACTTGCATGAATTATATTTTTCCATTCCTCCCTCATTTTCAGACAGTGTGTATCTTTAGCTCTGTAGCAAGGCTTCTGTAGGCAGCAAAAGGGAGGGTCTTGGTTTCTGATCCAATTAGCTACCCTGTATCTTTCAATTCAAGCATTTTTTTTAATATTTAAAATTAAAGTAATTTTTGATAAGTGTATATTCATCATTTTAATACTTGTTTTCTGAGTGTTTTGGTAGTTCTTAGTTCATTTCTTTTTTTTGTTTCTTCCCTTATGGTTTGATGATTTTCCTTAATGCTATGCTTGTGTTCCTTTCTTTTTAGTTTTTGTGTATCTATTTTAGGTTTTTTTATTCATGGTTACCATGAGGTTTAAATATGTTGACCTATAACTATATTTATTTGTTTGAAACTAGTAATTGTTTAGATTTAAAAGAATTTTAAATAATCTTCCTTTTTAACCCCCTTCCCCTATACTTTGTGTTTTTGATGTTGTATTTTATATCTTAATGCATAACACTTAACATATTGTAATTATAGTTGTTTTGCAGTGTTTTTCATATTTTAATATTTGTACTGTTTTATTTAAGTGGTTGATATTCTTAGTATACATTTGCCTTTCCTACTGGGATTTTTCCTTTCCTATAGATTCTTACTTCTTTTTCTCTTAGAGAAACCATTCAAAATTTCTTTTAGGGTAGGGATAGTATTGAAGAATTCTGTTAGTTTTCACTTGTTTGAATCCTTTGTCTCTTGCTCTATTTTACATGGCAATTTAACTGGGAAGATTTTCCTAGGTTGCAGGTTTTTACCCTATTAGCTCTTCAAATATATCATGCCACTTCTTCCTAGCCTGCAAAGTTTCTGCAGAGAAATAAGCTGACAGCCTTAAAAGAATTCCCTTACATACAAATCTTTCTCTTTAATTATGATATGTCTTCCTGTGAGCCCATTTAGTTACATTTTATTTGGAATCCTCTATGCTTACAGTGGGCTTCCCAGGTAATGCTAGCAGTAAAGAACTCGCCTGCCATTAAGAGATCTAAGAGACATGGAGTCAATCCCAGGGTTGGGAAGATCTCCTAGAAGAGAGCAAGGCCACCCACTCCAGTATTCTTAACTGGAGAATTCCATGGACAGTGGAGTCTGGTGGGTAACAGTCCATAGGATCACAAAGAAGTGACTTAGCACACAAACATATGTTTCGTCTACTTGACTATCTCTTTTGTCAGGTTTGGGAAGTTTTCAGCCACAATTTCCTCCAATACATTTTTAAAATCTCCTTTTTGAACTTTTATCCTTCTGAAATCCCTACAGTGTGAATGTTGGTATTTTTGATGTTTTCTCAGAGATCTCTTAAATTGTTTCATTTTTTCACTTTATTTTCTTTTTTTTTTGGTGGGGGGGTGATTTTCATTATTGTGTCTTCCAGATCACATACATGTTTGTCTGTATCACTTTGTCTACTACTCATTCTCACTTCTTAATTAATTGTAGTTATTGAATATTTCTGGTTGCTTCTTTTTTTATATTTTCTAGTTCACTGTGAGAATGGTCAATGTGTACATCAGTTATTGTCCCTAATTCCATTAATATTTTTATTACCAATCCCTTGAGTTCTTTATCATATAGGTTATTTATTTGTTTTTCAAGGTTTCTCTTGCTCTGTCCATTGAGAGAAGTGTCTCTGCCTTTTCACTTTGGTTAGCTTTTTTTGCTTCTATGAACTTAGGTGACACTGTTACCTATTGCACTTTTAATTGGGTGATGTTATGTGGAAGCATCCTTATACAGATTGCATGAGCTCAGGGCTGGGAGAGCTGAAATTCACATGTAGGTAAGTCACATCTTTCTCTATAGTGTTTTGGCAGCTCTCACATTGGTAGGTGGTGAGCTGGAGAAAGAGCAGCTAGAATTTAGTGCTGGGTGTGAGGCTGGACTTCTCTACTCAGTTGCAGTCACTGCCAAATTAAGAATGGGGTCTGATACTAAGTTGCTGGAACAGCAACCCTAAGGTTCAAGCACAAGCTAGATTTTTTCCCTTTAAGTGTGTTTTCCCTATCCCAGTGCTTTATGTTTTAAACATATATATATATATATTCATTTGTTTTAATACTATTGTAATTAATTGTTATATTTTGAGTTTTTTGATATCTTGCTTAATGATCAATTTTCCTACATAAAATGAAAACCCATTTTTTCCCCCAAATTTAGACTTTTGTTTCAGATGGAATTTTATTTCATCTTTTATATGAGGTTACTGTTCAGTTTCTTTATTTTCAATATGTAAGTCTAGTTATTCTTACTTTTTTTAAGTTTTTGCTTTTTGTTTTGTTTTGGATAACCAAGCTTTACATACTGACCTTCAGTATTATTTTAGAATACAATAATTAATCTTATCACCATTTATCTGTTTTATGGGTCTCTGTTTTGATCATAAATCTACTCTTCAGTCAATTCAGTTCAGTTCAGTCGCTCAGTCGTGTCCGACTCTTTGTGACCCCATGAATCGCAGCACGCCAGGCCTCCCTGTCCATCACCATCTCCCAGAGTTCACTCAAACTCACGTCCATCGAGTTGGTGATGCCATCCAGCCATCTCATCCTCTGTCATCCCCTTTCCTCCTGCCCCCAATCTCTCCCAGCATCAGAGTCCTTTCCAATGAGTCAACTCTTTGCATGAGGTGGCCAAAGTACTGGAGCTCCAGCTTTAACATCATTCCTTCCAAAGAACACCCAGGGCTGATCTCCTTCAGAATGGACTGGTTGGCTCTCCTTGCAGTCCAAGGGACTCTCAAGAGTCTTCTCCAACACCACAGTTCAAAAGCATCAATTCTTCGGCGCTCAGCCTTCTTCACAGTCCAACTCTCACATCCATACATGACCACGGGAAAAGCTATAGCCTTGACTAGATGGTTCTCCAGTACTTTGGCCACCTCATGCAAAGAGTTGACTCATTGGAAAAGACTCTGATGCTGGGAGGGATTGGGGGCAGGAGGAGAAGGGGACGACCGAGGATGAGATGGCTGGATGGCATCACGGACTCGATGGAAGTGAGTCTGAGTGAACTCCGGGAGATGGTGATGGACAGGGAGGCCTGGCATGCTGCGATTCATGAGGTTGCAAAGAGTCGGTCACGACTGAGCGACTGAACTGAACTGAATAGATGGACCTTTGTTGGCAAAGTAATGTCTCTGCTTTTCAATATGCTGTCTAGGTTGGTCATAACTTTTCTTCCAAGAGGTAAGCGTTTTTTAATTTCATGGCTGCAGTCACCATCTGCAGTGATTTACTTCTGAGTAAATATGAAATGTTTTGTTTGCTATACTTTCCCATAAGTGTTGCTATGGCAATTTCTCTTCCTTTTCCGCCTTCATCTCCTCTACATCATCTTCTTCTCCTCTTCCCTCACCCCTTCTCTCATTCTGTCCCCTTTTCTCCTTCCTCTTCTCTTCTCCTTGTAAACTAGAAGTTTATCCCTCTTAATTTCCATCACCAATATTACTCATTCCCAGTACTCAATATCCTCTGGCAACTGCCTATTTGTTTTCTTGCTGTTAAATGATTGCTAATTTGTTTTGTTTTTAGATTCTACCTATAAGTGAAATCAAGCATTATTTGGTTTTCTTTGCCTAACTTATTTCACTTAGCCTAATAACCTCTCTACTCGAACCAGTAATGCAGAAGAGTTGAATGTTTCTATGAAGACCTACCTACAAGACCTTCTAGAACTAACACACACACACACACACACACAAATGGTGTCCTTTTCATCATATAAGACTGGAATGAAAAGTAGGAAGTCAAGAGATACCTGGAGTAACAGGCAAGTTTTGCTTTGAAGAATAAAATGAAGCAGAGCAAAGGCTAACAGAGTTTTGTCAAGAGAATGCACTAGTCATAGGAAACACCCTTTTCCAACAAGACAACAGATGACTCTATATGTGGAAATCACCAGAAGGTCAATATTGAAATCAGATTGATTATATTCTTTGCAGCCAAAGATGGAGAATCTCTATACAGTCAGCAAAAACAAGACTTGGAGCTGACTATGGCTTAGATCATGAGCTCCTTATTGCAAAATTCAGACTTGAAGAAAATAGAGAAAACCCCAGTAGACCATTCAGTATGACTTAAATAAAATCCCTTATGATTATTCAGTGGAAGTGAGAAACAGATTTAAGGGACTAGATCTGATAGACACAGTGCCTGAAGAACTATGGACAGAGGTTGGTAACATTGTACAGCAGGTAGTGACCAAAACCTTCCCCAAGAAAAAAGAATGCAGCAAGGCAAAATGGTTGTCTGAGGGAGGTTACAAATAGTTGAGAAAAGAAGAGAAGCAAAAGGCACAAAATAAAGGGAAAGATACATACATGTGAATGCAGACTTCCAAAGGACAGCAAAGAGAGAGAAGAAAGCCTTCTTCAGTGAACAAGGCAAAGAAACAGAGAGAGGAAATAGAATGGGAAATACTAGAGATCGCTTCAAGAAAATTAGAGTTACCAAGGGAATGTTTCATGAAAGATGGGAACACTAAAGGACAGAAATAGTAATAACCTAATAGAAGAAGAAAGATTAAGAAGAGGTGGCAAGAATATACAGAAAAACTGTACACAAAAAAGTCTTAATGACCTGGATAACTATGATGGCATGTCACTCACCTAGAGTCAGATCCTGGAGTGTGAAGTCAAATGGGCTTTAGGAAGCATTGCTGCAATCAAAACTGTGAAGGCAGTGGAATTCCAGCTGAACTATTTCAAATCCTAAAGGATGATGCTGTTAAAGTGATGCACTCAGTATGCCAGCAAAGTTGGAAAACACTACAGTGGCCATTACAGTGGAGAAGGAGATGGCAACCCACTCCAGTATTCTCGCCTGGAGAATCTCAGGGATGGGGCAGCCTGGTGGGCTGCCGTTTATGTGGTCACACAGAGTCAGACACGACTGAAGCGACTTAGCAGCAGGAGCAACAGTGGCCACAGGGATGGGAAAAGTCAGTTATCATTCCAATCTCAAAGAAGGGAAATGCCAGAGAATGTTCAAAGTACTGCACAACTGTGCCCATTTCACACACTAGCAAGGGACTGCTCAAAATTCTTCTTTAGCCTTCAACAGTATGTGAACTGAGAACTTCCAGATGTATAAGCCATGTTTAGAAAAGGCAGAACACCCAAAGATCAAATTGCCAACATCTGTTGAATCATACAAAAAGCAAGAGAATTCCAGAAAAACATCTACTTCTGCTTCATTCGGTATGCTAAAGCCTTGACTGTATGGATCACAACAAACTGTGGAAAATTTTTAAAGAGATGGGAATACCAGACCACCTTACCTGCCTCCTGAGAAGCCTGTATGCAGTTCAAGAAGCAATAGTTAGATTCACACATGGAGCAGCAGACTGGTTCAAAATTGGGAAATGAGTAGGCCAAGGTGAATTATTGTCACCCTCTTATTTAAGTCACGTGCAGAGTACATCATGCAAAGCGCCAGGATAGATGTATCACAAACTGGAATCAAGATTGCTGGGAGAAATATCAGCAACGTCAGACATGCAGATTATCATCTAATGGTATCTAATAGATACCACTCTAATGGCAGAAGTGAAGGGGAACTAAAGAGCTTCTTGAGTAAAAAAGCTGGCTTGAAACTCAATATTCAGAAAAATAAGATGCTGGCATCCAGTTCCATCTCTTCATGGAAAACAGAAGAGGAAAAAATGGAGAGTGACACACTTTATTTTCTTGGGCTCCAAAGTCACTGTGGACCATGACTGCAGCCATGAAATTAAAAGACACCTTCTCTTTGGCTGAAAAGCAATTACAAACCTAGGCAGTATATTAAAAAGCTTGAGTAGTTGTAGCAAAAGGTCTCAGTAGCTGTGGCATGCAGTCTGTGGATCATGGACTCAGTAGTTATGGTACATGGGCTTAGTTGTTGCTCAGCATGTGGGATATTCCTGGACCAGTGATTGAACCCTTGTCCCCTGAATTGGTAGACAGATTCTTAATCACTGGACCACCAGGAAGTCTTCATTGTGTGTGTGTGTGTGCGTGTGTGTGTGTGTGTTTTAATATATTTATGTACTTATTTGGCTGTGCTGGGTCTTAATTGTGGCAGTCAGGATCTTTGGTCTTCATTACAGCATGCAGGGTTCTTTTTTTTTTTTTTTGTATTTATTTATTTTTTTACACGAACNCCTTGGACTGCAAGGAGATCCAACCAGTCCATTCTGAAGGAGATCAACCCTGGGATTTCTTTGGAAGGAATGATGCTAAAGCTGAAACTCCAGTACTTTGGCCACCTCATGCGAAGAGTTGGCTCATTGGAATAGACTCTAATGCTGGGAGGGACTGGGGGCAGGAGGAGAATGGGACGACCAAGGATGAGATGGCTGGATGGCATCACGGACTCGATGGACGTGAGTCTGCGTGAACTCCAGGAGATGGTGATGAACGGGGAGGCCTGGCATGCTGCAATTCATGGCATCGCAAAGAATTGGACATGACTGAGCCACCGAACTGAAGTGAACTGAGTTAAATTCACCCATTCCAGTACATTTTAGTTTGCTGATTCCTAGAATGTTGACATTCACTCTTGCCATCTCTTGTTTGATCAATCCCCATTTGCCTTGATTCATGGACCTGACATTCCAGGTTCCTATGCAATATTGCTCTTTACAGCATCGGATCTTGCTTCTATCACCAGTCACATGCACAACTGGGTATTGTTGTTGCTTTGGCTCCATCCCTTCATTCTTTCTGGGGTTATATCTCCACTGATCTCCAGTAGCATATTGGGCACCTAATGACCTAGGGAGTTCCTCTTTTGGTATCCTATCATTTTGCCTTTTCATACTGTTCATGGGGTTCTTGAGGCAAGAATACTGAAGTGGCTTGCCATTCCCTTCTCCAGTGGACCACATTGTGTCAGACTTCTCCACTATGACCTGCCCGTCTTGGGTTCCCCCCCAGGCATGGCTTGGTTTCATTGAGTTAGACAAGGCTGTGGTCCTAGTGTGATTAGATTGACTAGTTTTCTGTCAGTATGGTTTCAGTGTGTCTCCCCTCTGATGCCCTCTTGCAACACCTACCATTTTACTTGGGTTTCTCTACCGTGGGTGTGGGATATCTCTTCATGGCTGCTCCAGCAAAGCACAGCCACTGCTCCTTACCTTGGACAAGGGGTATCTCCTTACTGCCACCCTTCCTGACCTTCAGTGTGGGATAACTCCTCTAGGCCTTCCTGCGCCTGCACAGCCACCGCTCCTTGGGTTGTTCCTTCTGGCTGCTGGCCCTGGCCTCAGGCTCGGGGTGGCTCCTCAGGGTCACTGCCCCTGGCCTCAGGAGCGAGGTAGCTTCTCCCAGCCACCACTGGCCTTGGACGCAGGGTGTCTCCTCCTGGCCGCCGCCTGGCGGCGAGAGCCGGCCAGCACACTAAGAGCGGCGGAGAGGAGCTACCCCACGTCCGAGGTCAGGAGTAGCGGCCTAGAGTGCCAGGCTGTGACAGTGCAGGAATGGCCAAGAGGAGCTACCATGTGTCCAAAGTCAATGGCAGCTGGGAGAAGCACACAATAACCAGCAAGAAATAAAAGGGAAATGTTTAAGGTTTCTTTAACTTGGGGGTCAGGTAACTCCAGCCCCCATCAAATCTGACCCATAGCATACTTTTGTATTTCATAGGGGCTACAAATTATTTGTACAACTTGAAATGCTCCCAATAAATCAAAAGAAAATATTTTGGACCCATAAAACATACAGGAAATTAAAATTTCAGTATTCATAAATAAAGTTTTTAATTATGGCAATATAAATGTCTGCAAATGTGTTTTCTCTTGTTATATAAATGCTTGTATAATATTCTTCATTTTTCCAATTGACTAGCAAAACCTATATTTAGTAACAGGCTCTTCACAGAAAAAAGTTGCTCAACCTCTGGTTTAGTCCAATCAGACCCACTTGATATTGAATAGAATTCTTGAGACTATAGTGTTGCTAGCCAATGGAGTTCTAAATGAAGTAGATTAAGAAAAGCTTTTTACTCAGATCTTTCACTGGAACAGATGGGACAAGAAAATAATATCTATATGAATTAAATTATATAACTTATTTGTTATTTTAAATTTATTATGTGCATTTTATATCCAAATGAATATAATAATATGTATCTAGATATATAATTCATTCATATTATAAGGAAGTTATTACTTGAGACCTATGCATGAGAGAATTGCATCTATTTTTATTCAATAATATAAAGAAGAAATACTTTGGGGAAGATAGGATATTATATTCTAACAGTGAGATTTTACCCTGTATTAATCCAATTGCACTCATCTCACACGCTAGTAAAGTAATGCTCAAAATTCTCCAAGCCAGGCTTCAGCAATATGTGAACCGTGAACTCCCTGATGTTCAAGCTGGTTTTAGAACAGGCAGAGGAACCAGAGATCAAATTGCCAACATCCGCTGGATCATGGAAAAAGCAAGAGAGTTCCAGAAAAACATCTGTTTCTGCTTTATTGACTATGCCAAAGCCTTTGACTGTGTGGATCACAATAAACTGTGGAAAATTCTGAAAGAGATGGGAATACCAGACCACCTAACCTGCCTCTTGAGAAATCTGTATGCAGGTCAGGAAGCAACAGTTAGAACTGGACATGGAACAACAGACTGGTTCCAAATAGGAAAAGGAGTACGTCAAGGCTGTATATTGTCTCCCTGCTTATTTAACTTATATGCAGAGTACATCATGAGAAACGCTGGACTGGAAGAAACACAAGCTGGAATCAAGATTGCCGGGAGAAATATCAATAACCTCAGATATGCTGATGACACCACCCTTATGGCAGAAAGTGAGGAGGAGCTAAAAAGCCTCTTGATGAAAGTGAAGGAGGAGAGCGAAAAAGTTGGCTTAAAGCTCAACATTCAGAAAACGAAGATCATGGCATCCGGTCCCATCACTTCATGGGAAATAGATGGGGAAACAGTGGAAACAGTGTCAGACTTTATTTTTTGGGGCTCCAAAATCACTGCAGATGGTGACTGCAGCCATGAAATTAGAAGACGCTTACTCCTTGGAAGAAAAGTTATGACCAACCTAGATAGTATATTCAAAAGCAGAGACATTACTTTGCCGACTAAGGTCCGCCTAGTCAAGGCTATGGTTTTTCCTGTGGTCATGTATGGATGTGAAAGTTGGACTGTGAAGAAAGCTGAGCGCCGAAGAATCGATGCTTTTGAACTGTGGTGTTGGAGAAGACTCTTGAGAGTCCCTTGGACTGCAAGGAGATCCAACCAGTCCATTCTGAAGGAGATCAACCCTGGGATTTCTTTGGAAGTAATGATGGTGAAGCTGAAACTCCAGTACTTTGGCCACCTCATGCGAAGAGTTGACTCATTGGAAAAGACTCTGATGCTGAGAGGGATTGGGGGCAGGAGGAGAAGGGGACGACCGAGGATGAGATGGCTGGATGGCATCACGGACTCGATGGGCGTGAGTCTGAGTGAACTCCGGGAGATGGTGATGGATAGGGAGGCCTGGCGTGCTGCAATTCATGGGGTCGCAAAGAGTCGGACACGACTGAGTGACTGAGCTGAACTGAACTGAATTCATGTTCTTTTAACATAGTCAAGTTTCACTACCGATAATCAGCAAAAAACTGTGAGGGTGCTTTTTCCCCCTTCCCCTTGATAGTTTCCTCACAATAAAGAGCTTTGGGAGGATGTAAATAGAAATTGTAGGAATTAATAATTGGCTAATCTGTTCTATAACAGTCTGGCAACAAGCAAATGCAATCTCTAGATGACGCTTTTGAGAATGGAGAGCAAATATAAAAGAATAACTATTTCCTAATTGGATTCATAAATTTAAACAAAATAAACACCCTGCTGTATGTTTAGATTGTAAAGTGGAAATAACAGGGTTTTTAAATTATAGGCCATTTATTTAGAAAGAGAAGGAAGGTCATATAACTCAAATCCTTAAAGGTGACTTTCTGACTTGCAGCTAAATATCCCCTGGTTAATTAGGGGAGATTGACTCAGAACTCAAAGACAAGGCTTTATCAGTAAGGGTGGATTTGATGGATCCAGGCACCAGATAAGATACCCCTTGATAACTCTACTTACACAGCATATTGGAGATTTTCATTACTAACATACATACATTTACAAATAACTCTGCTACTATAAAATTACAATGGAAATAATTTTTAAAAGGTTAGAGATTTTTTAAAAAACAAGCAAATTAAAATCAATTTTTTTGCTTTACATTACAGTATTTCTTCAAAATAATATAACACGTCTTTCTTTCCTTGAGTAAGGGGACTGGCAGATCTCTGGCTCCATCTTATCTTTCTGATTATTTCATTGTTCTGTGATTTGACTTCATGCTCTTTGGAAGTCACAAAGATAAGATAGAAAAGCAAAAAACAAAGAATTCCCAAAGTTTCTACTGATTACCAATGCATTTTTAATAATACTTAAAATTAATTTTACCCATGAAAGTTAATTTACAATAGTAAAAAAAAAGTTAACTTACAATGTAAAAAGATAAAGCATTATCAACAAGGCTAAAGAAACTGCTCCCACTACTCCACATCCTTCCTTTTGTCTATATGTTCCTTTCTAAGGTGCCATCTAATCTCTGAGTCTATGGAACTTACTTCCAAAATGCCAGAATGAAAAAAAGATCATGGTGCAGGAGAATTATGGGAAAAAAGTATATTAATCACTAAATACCCAGATACATTGCTACTAGAAGAGTATATAGTGAAACATCCCAACAATATAGTTTAGTATATAAATCTGATGTCACTCTCTGATACATGCATCTAATGGTTTCCCATTTCTTTCAGAGTAAAAGTCAAAGTTCTTATGAGGAACATGAAGTCTGATTCAGATTATGCTTCCACCTCATCTCTTTCTACAATCTTCCTCCCTCATTCAGTGCAACCGTATTGATCTAATCAATGCTCCCTGAACAAGCCAGGCACACTTCAGAGCACCATGTCTGTGTCTGTGGCCTGAGATGCTATCCCCCCAGTCATAACTCTTGGCAAGCTCTCTTATTTCCTTCAGGTCTTCAAACTAAAAGTCACCTTCTTTAAAAAAAAGTCTGCCTGACTTCCTTACCTTAGTTTCCACTCCTCCTTCTCAATTTTCTGGAATATTTTGCCTGCTTTGCACTTTCTCTGTGCTTCTCAGGAGGCTCAGTGGTAAAGAATCCACCTGCCGATGCAGGAGATGCAAGAGACGCATGTTCAATCCCTGGGTGTAGAAGATTCCTTGGAGGAGAAAATGGTAACCCAGTCTAGTATTCCTTGCTTGATACAGAGGAACCTGGCAGCCTACAGTCCATGGGGTCACAAACAGTCAGACATGACTGAACACACACACATACATGCACTCTATGCATTTTGCTTAAAGTCTAATTTATTGACTAACACTCTCACTGGAATATAAGGTGCTGAATCTAAAGATTTTCTCTGATATATTCACTAATGACTCCCTTGTACTCGAAGACTGTATGTCATATGATAAGTATTTAATAAATACTTGCAAAAGGAATATAAGTACAAATAGAACCTTTAATATTCAAGATTTACTTCCTTCACATGAAACTGTTATGGCTGGTTTAGTCAGTGAATTAATTCAACTTTTTCGTTTGACAATGATATAAGGAAAAATTAGTATAGCTTAAGTCTCAAAAGTTAGACAGAAATATCCCAAGGATGGTGTCAGTACTCTCTCTCTCTCTTGCTACTTTTGTTTTCTCTGCAGTTTATTTCTGTTTCACCTTATTCTTAGGGCTTCCATGGTGGCTCAGCAGTAAAGAATCTGCCTACAATGCAGGAAACATGGGTTCAATTCCTGGGTCAGGAAGATCCACTAGAGAAAGAAATGGAAATCCACTCCAGTATTATTGCCTGGAAATTCCTATGGACAGAGGAGCTTGTGGGCTACATCCACGGGGTTGCAAAGAGTCAGACATGACTGAGCAACTGAGGGCATATGCACACAACCTCACTCTCACAGCTTCTCTAGTGGCAAATGGTCCTTGACAGTTTCACGGATTTTGAAGTGTGCAAATTTGGCATCATTCCCAATAGTGCCAACTGAAATTGAGAGGAAGCTTATGATTGTTTTGGCTCTTCATGTATCTATTAACCAAATCACTCAGGATGGACATAGATTGAAAGGCTGTAACTTCTCAGGTCTCCATTTCACACCTACATGGCAGAAGAGGTCTTCTCAAGTCTTTCTTCTGGAC
>SJYX01003751.1:222491-236003 GCA_006410675.1 Oreotragus oreotragus | reverse complement strand
CACTCAGGATGGACATAGATTGAAAGGCTGTAACTTCTCAGGTCTCCATTTCACACCTACATGGCAGAAGAGGTCTTCTCAAGTCTTTCTTCTGGACTAATTGCTTCTCAATCTACACAGAAAAGCCCACAAAGAAGGATTCTTCCATTTTTACTGAGTTAAAATATCTTCTGAATTTTATGTAACAGAAAATCGGTACCTTTTTTTTTTTTTTTTTTTTTTCCCCAGGATGCAGAGCCTTAAACAAATCTGGAGGATTTTTATTAGGGAAATAAAATTATCCTGCCAACCTAGAAAACCTCTCCACAGAGGAAGAGAAGGAAAACAATTTTGTTATTGACTAACCATTAAGCCAGAATGTGATACACATCACAGGTAATCCACTAAGAGTCTGGAAAATAGAAGGAAATCTCACCCATTTATGCAGCCAAGCAGATATCACCTATTACATGCGTGTTCTCAAATAATAACTAATATTCAAGTAAGAGGACTGTCATCACTGTTACACACATTCTTTCTAGATTCACCTGGTACTTGGGATAGCCATTTGCTTTTGTTAGTTGATTTTATACAAAGGAAAAATAAACTTCTTATACCATCATGAGGTTTTACAACTTGGTTTTACAACCATCATGTACTTTTACAACTTGGAGAAAAGGCCAGCCTAAGTAGTTCC
The DNA here is from genome assembly GCA_006410675.1 of Oreotragus oreotragus. Classification (NCBI taxonomy): domain Eukaryota; kingdom Metazoa; phylum Chordata; class Mammalia; order Artiodactyla; family Bovidae; genus Oreotragus; species Oreotragus oreotragus. The sequence goes on along the minus strand of SJYX01003751.1, from coordinate 235,327 downwards.
TAGTCTTCCCTAGAATCTGGGAGGCAACAGCTCTGTCTTTGATAACTACATTAGAAAGAAATGGTTCCTGGATTCCTGAAAAGGATGTTTCTGGGTCCTAGCAAGAGGCTTATTTAGCTGCTAAAATGTTTACATACATTTCAAGCAAAGAAAGCATTTAAAATGACAAGGTTCTTAAAGAATAATGTTAGAACGGGAGAATCTTCTCCTTTATATTCTACAGGGAAGGCTAAGTCTTTTTTTAATTTACATTTGCCCTTACATTGTAAGTTTTGAAAAAGGAAAAAGTAGAACAATGTTGGACAAAAGAATGCATTTTGTGTGTGAGTGTTGTGTGAACAAAAGAAAGTAGTGTGAGATATTGCATGGAAAGAGAAATACATAATTACATAGAAGACAACACCTAAAAGCTGAGCGCATTAGAGAAAAAGGTCCCTGTTAAAAGCTGAGCACATTAGAGCAAAAAGATCCCTGTGATGGTGAATAATTACAGAAATGTGTGTGTGTGTGTGTGTGTGTGTGTGTGTGTGTGTGTGTGTAATCAGGGTGGAATGAGCAGGGAGTGCTGTCAAGGCTGCAAGACTCACACCTTTGGGGTTCTAAAACCCTTAAGATTTGCATTTCTCTAATAATTAATGATGTTGAGCATCTTTTCATGTATTTGTTGACCATCTGTATATTTTCTTTGGAGAAATATTTATTTAGGGCTTCTGCCCATTGTTTCTGAATGGGTTGTTTGTTTTTCTGATACTGAGTAGCATGCTTGTATGTTTTGGAGATTAGTCCTTTGTCAGTTGTTTCACTGGCAAATATTTTCTCCCATTCTGAGGGTTGTCTTTTCAGCAGAAACTGACCCAACATTGGAAAGCAGTTATACTCCAATTAAAAAAAAAAAAAAAAAAACTCTTGAGAGACTGAGTATACAAAAGGACAATCACCAGACCTAATGTAAAAGTAGAACTTTCACCTGCAACCTCGAGAGCAACCAGTTCAGCAAGCCTAACCATAGCTCCCATATCACTTGTCCCCATACTGTCACAATTTGGTCAAAAATTAAAGGGCTTCCTAATTTTTTTTCTTCCCTTTTTGACTTAGAAGCAACTAGAAAAAGCCAAATATGCTCCCCAAACCAATCATATGAGATATCCCACAACCAGCTAGCCAATCTCCAGCTTCCCTTAACCATAGCTCCCATATCACTTGTCCCCATACTGTCACAATTTGGTCAAAAATTAAAGGGCTTCCTAATTTTTTTTCTTCCCTTTTTGACTTAGAAGCAACTAGAAAAAGCCAAATATGCTCCCCAAACCAATCATATGAGATATCCCACAACCAGCTAGCCAATCTCCAGCTTCCCTCTGCAAATAATGTCCAGTTGGGGCATACCCGAAGCTTTTGCTGTTTTGCTTCTTTTTCTTTCTTTTCTTTTCTTTCTTTCTTTCTTTCTTTCTTTTTTTTTTTTTTTTTACTATAAAGCCTTTCTGCTCTGCTGACTGTCTCCGAGTCTCTAACAAACGCAAGTAATAATAGCTGAATCCCCTGCACATCTGGTTAATCTTTTCTTGTTCTCCTTTGGGTGGTCTTTATTTATTCCCCCACACTAAAGATCTTGGTGGAGGCAAATATGAAGTCAACTCTAGGCACTTAGGAATTGTGAACCACTATGTTTATGCAGGATTCCTGCATCCTGCATTGAACATAGACTGGCAATTCATTTCTTACATGATAGTATACAGATTTCAATGCTATTCTCCCAAATCATCCCACCCTCTCCCTCTCCCTCTCCTTCTCCCTCAGAGTCCATAAGTCCGCTCTACACATCTGTATCTCTTTTGCTGTCTTGCATACAGGGTCCTCATTACCATCTTTCTAAATTCCTTAGTTGAAGCATGCAGGATCTTTAGTCTTAGCACTCAGTATCTCTAATTGCAGCCTGGCCTGTGAGCTCAGTTTCAACTGACCAGGGATCAAATCCAGGCCCCCTCACAGGGAGTGTAAAGTCTTAACTGCTTCAGCACCAGGGAAGTTCCTCTTTGTGGTTTGAGTTGCATTTTCCTGATGATTATTTATGTTGCACATCTTAGCATGTGTCTGTTGGTTAGCTGCATCTCTTCGGTAAAATGTCTATTGAGGTTCCCATCCATTTTTTTTTAAATCTTGTTTGTGCACTGGTTCAGTAGCTGCAGAGCATGAGTCTAGGTGTGCTGCAGCATGTGGGAGCTTAGCTTCCCAACCAGGGATGGACTCTGTCCCCTGCATTGGAAGGTAGATTCTTAATTACTGGACCACCAGGGTAGGGAAGTCCCTACTCTGGGTATTTTAACAAAATTCTGTTTATTCAACTTGGAAAATCAGTGCTTACAGAAATTTTCAATGGGTTCAAGGAGTGGTTTTAAGGCCAAGTCTCTAACATTTCCCTCTAAATTAGCACATATGCTCTCACATCTGATGCCTCTATTAGAATCAATGAGAAAATGCATATTTTGCTAACACTGCTGTGGCTACTGTGACTGTTTCTTGATACCCATGAACAGGTAGTTCAGTACTTCCTGACAGTTTCATAACAGGTGTTAAATATGAAACTCGAGTAAAGGACACCGGAACAAGGAGTATGACCCATCTGATCCCAATTGCCTCTTGACACCAATAAATACTGAGAATTAATTAAAAGTTGAGGCTGCAGAAAAGCCTCATATTTCCATTACTTTTCTAGCCTACAGAATGCCAACTAAAAGGTCTGACATTAACCTTGGCCATGTTTCTCCCTACTAAGCCGTATGTTACTATATTTACTTTGTGTAATAACTTATACTTTCCCCAATGATAAAGGAGAAAATAGATAGATATGGCTTTACTGTTACTTCCCACCATTAGAAAATAAAATTCTCAGTGAAAACAAACATTCTAAAGTACTTAGGGATAAATTTAAGAAATATTTTATAATATAATTTTGAAAATTCATATATATATATATATATATAATATAGAAGATTTATATAATTGGAATACCTTAACATGTTGATGGTGATTGCAGCCATGAAATTAAGACACTTGCTCCTTGGAAGAAAAGTTATGACCAACCTAGATAGCATATTGAAAAGCAGAGACACTACTTTGCCAACAAAGGTCTGTCANCATGTTGATGGTGATTGCAGCCATGAAATTAAGACACTTGCTCCTTGGAAGAAAAGTTATGACCAACCTAGATAGCATATTGAAAAGCAGAGACACTACTTTGCCAACAAAGGTCTGTCAAGGCTATGGCTTTTCCAGTGGTCATGTATGGATGTGAGAGTTGGACTGTGAAGAAAACTGAGCACCAAAGAGTTAATGCTTTTGAATTGTGGTTTTGGAGAAGACTCTTGAGAGTCCCTTGGACTGCAAAGAGACCCAACCAGTCCATTCTGAAGGAGATCAGTCCTGGGATTTCTTTGGAAGGAATGATGCTAATGCTGAAACTCCAGTACTCTGGCCACCTCATGTGAAGACTTGACTCATTGGAAAAGACTGATGCTGGGAGGGATTGGGGGCAGGAGGAGAAGGGGATAACAGAGGATGAGATGGTTGGATGGCATCACTGACTCGATGGACGTGAGTCTGAGTGAACTCCAGGAGATGGTGATGGACAGGGAGGCCTGGCGTGCTGCGATTCATGGGGTCACAAAGAGTTGAACATGACTGAGCGACTGAACTGAACATGTTGGTTGATATTAAAATTTAATATCATAAAGAAGTGAATTATCCATGTATGCATTTTAAAATAATAATAATAAAAACATACAGTTTTCAAAGTAATTTGGAAAATTTCAAGTGTCTTATAAAAATGTAGAAATACAAGATCAGACAAGGCAGTGTTCTACAAAGAAGAATAAGGAGCAGAGAAAAAAAAACAAAATACAACATGTTTTTACAAAGTGAAAAATAGGACACAACTTTGAATGTTTCTATGGAAATTTTATGTTAATTATAGCCACAGAAAAACTAACCATGCACGTGCTGGTGGAAGGAAACAGAAAACTGAAATTTTCCAATATATTAGTTACATAATTTCAGTTTCAGCTGAGGTGTTAAATAAGGAATTACATCTCAGAACATAGAAAATATTTTCGGAAAAGAGGTAGCTTGAAAGATGTGACCAACTATAAAAGGTGACCAAGAAAGAAACAGCATGAATCTTACCAATAGGGAATATTCTAAGAAAAGAAGATTCTGTTTCCTTTTAAAGCAAATACTCTCAGAAGAAATTATACTTGAGCTGTTGGAACTCAGATAATAAAGTCAGCAATTATTTATCTACCTATGAGGAGAAGTCATCCCAAAGAAATAGAGGCAAAAATATCTTTAGACCTCTGAGGGATGTATTTAACATATTTGGTTTATAGCTATAAGAAATGATGTTGGAAATCTAAGGTAAAAAAGAAGTACTGTATAGGATAAAAAAGAAAATAATGGAGAATAAATAAACTATTTTAATAATCTCAAGGCAGGCATAAGGAGTATTTAATTTCATATCAAGGATGCATATTGAATTAAAAAATAAGAATAATTCCTAAACTATCTGAACATAAATGTAACTGAACTAAGCAAATTGTATTTTCTTCCTTTTAATCATAAGCATTTAATCCCATAAAAATATATTCTAGATAGATAGAATATCAAGGTCATATGATAGCAGATGGCACAATTCTGTTTTTCAAAGCTAATGTTTCAAGTTTAACCTTTTCCTTTAAGTTTTAGAAACTGCATCTAATATATATATTCTCAAATAAAAGTGGGAAATACCATTATTGAAATTAATTGAATTTTTAAAATCTGTTTTATGGAAGTTAACTTAAATTTTAGTTTTTCATGTCTATATCAATTCACTAAATGCCTAAGTAATATTTCCTTTATATACATGCATTCAAAAAGCTAACTTCATAAAGCACATGACAGATATCTTAAATAAGATTTTAAACTTAATACTATACTAATTTACAGTCAGGTAGATAGGTAACTTACATGTTATAAATAAAATAGAATTTTATCATATTTTTAATCTCCAATGTTACTACTAATAATACAATATATAATACAGACCATAATCAAGGATTTGTATAGTCATACAAAATTTGTTCAGTATGTCAGATATTATTTTGAAACAGAAAATTCATAAATAGTGTTGTATATAGTTTGGGGGTATTCTACCTTGAAAAGATAATGAGACTTATTTGCTATGTATTTTGGTATTTTTAGTTAGTACTGATTGAATGCTTCCTTATATATTTCAAAGCTATATTTGAATGTGTAAATAGTATTTTGTTACCCTGCTATTAGAAAATAACAATGAAAAATGGAAAGGAAAAAGAAAGTAAGTCTTAAAATGATTTATTTTATCCAAAATTAAAAATGTCTTATTCTGGCATCACCGACTCAATGAACATGAGTTTGAATAAACTCGAGGAGTTGATAATGGACAAGGAGGCTTGACATGCTGCAAATGGGGTCGTAAAGAGTCGGACATAACGGAGCAACTGAACTGAACTGAACTGATTCTGGCATGACCATATCACATGGATATTGCTATAAACTCTAAAGTGAAAATATTTTATTTTTCTATAATTAAAATGGAAGCCATTGTGTTCATTCTAATGACAGTGTTACATAAAATGTTAAGATGCAGCTCTAAAAAATATGTCAAAATGCATGCAAATTACTATTTAGAGGAACACATTTGAAATTTTTATTTCTAATTTTAAAACTTTAGTACAAAATCTTTGATGTCAGTACACTCCTTATAGGCAATATTTATTGAATGTCCATACTACAAACAAAACAAAACAAAAAGGGTCATTACAATTCTTCAAGTAACATAAATAGTGTCATTGCATATATTAACCAAATCACTCATAGTATTTTGTCAAAATGCATGCAAGTTACTATTTAGAGGAACACATTTGAAATTTTTATTTCTAATTTTAAAACTTTAGTACAAAATCTTTGATGTCAGTACACTCCTTATAGGCAATATTTATTGAATGTCCATACTACAAACAAAACAAAACAAAAAGGGTCATTACAATTCTTCAAGTAACATAAATAGTGTCATTGCATATATTAACCAAATCACTCATAGTATTTGACTTAATTAAGGGATACAGATTATTACTTTCCATTTTTACAATGTTCTATTCTTGATAATTCATCATAGCTCAGACTCACACCAACCTAATTTTGACTAAAACACTAAGAAGATATCAAATAAATTTGTCATGGCTCCAGTCAAGGAGCAATGCTATATTGTTAAGATATGCATATAATTTATATTCAGTTGTAACAAGTACGTAGAAAATTAAAAATTTAAAAGATATTTCACAATTTCACGTTCACATAGAAATACAGGGCAGATATGACCTCTAGGCTGTATCTTTGACCCACATTACTGCTAGCTTTCTCTTCCCACACTGAATATAGGGCTTTTCATATCCTTTTATATGAATATATGGCTTCCCACACTGAATATATGATATAGGATGCAGCTCAGCCAATAACTTCTAAGTGTATAAATAATCACATTAAGTTTAAATGTCCTAAACCTAATTAAAAGGCAGAGGTTATCAAGAGAGATTAAAAAAAAAGCAAATTCCAACTCTATGATGTCTATCACAAGTCTCATTTTAGGTTAAAAGTACAAAGGCATTAAAATTTGAAGAATGAAAAAGGATATACAACCCAAAGTAAGCTGGATTAATTGAGTTGATAGCAAACAAAGTAGATTTAAGAATAAAGTAGGGAAAAGAGTGTTATAAATTGATAAGGGCTTCAATTTAGAGAAAAGACATAAGAATCATGTTAATGAATTTAATAGCAGAGCTTCAAAATACATGAAGCAAAACGGATAGGAATGTAAAGGAAAAAAACATCAATAGACAAATCCACAATTTTGGTTATGGAATTAAATTCCTCTCAATAACTGATAGAACAGGTAGAGAGAAAGCTATAAAGATATAGAAGATTTGAATGTTATCAACAAAATTAATATATTTTACATTTCCAGAACACCCTACCTAATATATACTAGGTGGAGTGATAGTATATATATTCTTCTCTATGCATATGAAAAGTAAAAAGTTTAGGATATCTACAGATATTAAAATTATATGTTAATATCAAAGTAATTAATGTNGAATGTTATCAACAAAATTAATATATTTTACATTTCCAGAACACCCTACCTAATATATACTAGGTGGAGTGATAGTATATATATTCTTCTCTATGCATATGAACTTTTTTCAAGAGAGACTATATAGTAAGCCATAGTAAAAAGTTTAGGATATCTGCAGATATTAAAATTATATGTTAATATCACAGTAATTAACGTCAAAAAGTTCAACAACCTGGATAAAATGCATAAATTTTTTGAAAGACACAGGTACCAAAATTCACCCAAATAACACGTGTGTTCTTATATTTATTAAAATAACTGAATTTGTAGTTAAAACTCTTCACACAAAGAAATTGGGAAGGGGAATTCTACCAATTGCATGTATACTTTATCTCTAAAGTTGAAGCATGAATACTATGCTACTAATGAATCTACCATTGTTCTGAAATAAGAACCAGGAAAGCTAGTGTGTAATATCAGTAAAATGAGCAGTAGCAGAAAATGTGCTTATACCACATGTGAGACTCTACACTATCTCATGAAAATACATGGTGCTAAATTAAAGATGAGTAATATAAACCTGAGTTGTAGATAAGAAGCCAATAAATATTTGAAATGAAATGATGAAAAGTACTCAATCCAGAAGAGGGAATTAAGAAAGGGAAAACTGATGACAGAAACAGAAAGTAATTATTGATATGCTATATTTTTAAAAAATATATTAATATATACATTAAATATAAATGGGTTAAGGAGTCCAATGAAAAGTGATTTCAAGAAAAGAAAACTACAAACTCATGGGTATAGATGCAAAGATTCTTTAAGCCAACTTTTTCACTCCCCTCTTTCATTTTCATCAAGAGGCTTTTTAGTTCCTCTTCACTTTCTGCCCTACATTAGTGCATAAATGATTTTTTAAGTGTTACTTAAAACTAGGAGGTATGTTTTTCCTTTTGCTTAAATACAAAAAATAAAGAAGACGCAGCTAACTTTTCATAACTATAGTTATGATCTTACATTGCGAAATGTACCATTTCTCTCAACAGTACTCATGTAGAAACTAAAAACTTGACTATTTGACTGCCTTTGAGTCATTTGCCTTAATTTTCCATAAGAATAATCTCACAATAAAAATCAAAGAAAAATATGGGAAAATAAGCCAGCCATTCCAGGATTCGATAGCAACATTTTCATGGTCCTGTTAAACTCAAAGTAATATGTTACAGTTAAGGATTATAGTCTTCCACACCTGGAAAATATTCCTAAGGTTAATTGGACTAGTATATAAACAAATTGTATTTATTCTGTTACTTGGGTATATTTACAGCTCTTTATACTAATATATATATATATATGTATACAAGTAGTTTTTAAGGAATTCTGAGAGTATAAAATATTTTTAATGTTTATTTATGATTATCTAAATTTTTATTTGGGAAAAGATAAGGTGTTGAAACTTCTTATACCAGTTTGCATATGGCAGATTTCCTCTACAGATGGTTTCCTTGGTAAGAGAAGAGCCAAGGTCATTTTAATGTTTAACATTCTTACAGCAAGTATATTTTGGCTCATTATGTGTCATGAATCAAAAATAATGTTATGCTGGTCAAGATGACCCAGACAGATTTGTTTTTAATTAAACTGATCTCTCCAAGTGATATATAAAACACTTGCACTACACATACTTAGATTGTTACACTTCCTCTGATTCCTGAAAGCAAATAAGACAAAGAGGAAAACTATTCCTTTGACCTATATTTTCAGGGAAGAAGTGTGAACATTATGAAAAAATGTGTAAACTTAAAAATACANAAACACTTGCACTACACATACTTAGATTGTTACACTTCCTCTGATTCCTGAAAGCAAATAAGACAAAGAGGGAAACTATTCCTTTGACCTATATTTTCAGGGAAGAAGTGTGAACATTATGAAAAAATGTGTAAACTTAAAAATACAGAGATAATGTAGTTTGAGCAAGATGGACAGGTTTTGCAAATGTCTGTTAAATCTGCTCTATTAACCCGATATTCTGAGTTTGAATATTGTTCCTACAGCTCTACTAGGACTGGAGAGACAAAGCCATGTGCACTCATGGTTCGGGACTAACGTTAATTATGTAGCATAAACTTTCCATTCCAAGGGTATACATGCTGAGAGCTTTCTTTCCACAAGGCAGAAATAAGAATTGCTGCTCCGGATCTTTCCAGGATCACAAAGCCCTTACTTCTTTTCCACATGTTTTGTGCTAAATGATGCTTAACCTGTTTATTCACAGGAAGATTGCAAAAATGTGTGTAAAAGTTAATGAAGCTAGCACAAATAAATCATTTTTAATATAAGAATTCCCATGCCTCAGTTTAATCTGATAACAGAATAAGTTCATGATTAAAGTTCATTTTAGACTGTGCTTGAGAGTACATCTCTCAGATTTAATTTTATTCTTTAAATGTCTCCTCTGAAAAGCCGTCACACCTTAAATGCTCCTAGAGGGATTTAACAAAATTATCTCACAGCTCTTCAGTGACAATTCTATGATAACTCAATCTTTAAAAAACATTTGTTGAGTTCCCACTGTAAGAAGTATGCATCGTTGTTTCTGAGAATTCAGATATAACCATAGTATTCTGTCCCCATTTTATAAATGCAGTTTCAATTTGCTCAGTGTTACATATCTATCAACTGTTGGACTGAGACATATATAGGTGTATCTGATTTCAGAAAGCCATGTGCTTTTATGCTTTAACTTTTCTATATAATTGCCAAGTTGAAAAGCTTAAAGTCATGTGGGGTTTAGGAGAAACTGTAAGGAAGGAGGAATTTATGCAAAACAGAATAAAATGAAACTAAAAGGCAAAAATACAATTAGACAAATTATTCAAAATTTTATAAGTTCTCTGATTTACTGGGAAGATTGAAGGTAATAAGATTTAAGGTAATGCTCTAATAGAAATGCCTTGAAATCTCTTTATATATTTACAAATTTTGTTTGTATTCCTGTATCAGAGAATGCTTTCCCTCTTCTAGGAGATGATACTCCTGTTTTACAGTTAATAAACTAGACAAGGTTCAGGAGAAAACCTGCTGGTTGACCGTTGCTGCTGCTGCTGCTAAGTCACTTCAGTCATATTCGACTCTGTGTGACCCCACTTTGTATTCCTGTATCAGAGAATGCTTTCCCTCTTCTAGGAGATGATACTCCTGTTTTACAGTTAATAAACTAGACAAGGTTCAGGAGAAAACCTGCTGGTTGACCGTTGCTGCTGCTGCTGCTAAGTCACTTCAGTCATATTCGACTCTGTGTGACCCCACCAGGCTCCCCCGTCCCTGGGATTCTCCAGGCAAGAACACGAGTGGGTTGCCATTTCCTTCTCCAATGCATGAAAGTGAAAAGTGAAACAGAAGTCACTCAGTCGTGTCTGACTCTTCGCGACCCCATGGACCGCAGCCTACCAGGCTCCTCTGTCCATGGGATATTCCAGGCAAGAGTACTGGAGTGGGGTGCCATCGCCTTCTCCGTGGTTGACCGTTAGTGGTCATATATATATATATATTTAATAATTGTTGTGAAGAATGGATAGGGATACAGGTTAAATTATACCAGAGTACTACTGTAAGAGCTAAAATAAACGTAAAATGATAGTTATATATAATTTGGACATAATTATGCTAGTTTCAGGATTTTAACACTTTTTAAACACATTTATAGTTATATACAAAGTCTGCTAATATAACAGGATTTATATGGTCATATCTTAAGGAACCGCAAAGATACAGCTTGAAAAATTCTGTTAATTGGAGCAAAAAGACATCTTTACCAAGATGAAAAGGAAATTCAGAACATGAACATAAGTAACAATATAGAAGCAAGTTCTTATACCCAGAATATATTGATAATGAAAACTCTGCTAAGCTTCAGCAATACGTACCTCCCTAAGGAATCTTAGACCTGCTGGCTCTTATGCAACTTATATCAGATTTGTTTGAAACCAGATTTCCAGCATCTGTGATGTGAAACAGAGAAGGCAATGGCACCCCACTCCAGTACTTTGCTTGGAAAATCCCATGGCTGGAGGAGGCTGGTAGGCTGCAATCCATTAAGAGTCGGACATGACTGAACGACTTCACTTTCACTTTTCACTTTCATGCATTGGAGAAGGAAATGGCAACCCACTCCAGTGTTCTTGCCTGGAGAATCTCAGGGATGACGGAGCCTGCTGGGCTGCCATCTATGGGGCTGCACAGAGTCAGACACGACTGAAGCGATTTAGCAGCAGTGATGTGAAAACTGAACATGTCCAGTCAATCCAAAGAATTTACAGTCCACCTTGTCAGCTGAGAGCTGCATTTAGAATATTGCCTCATTTGGGATATATGCTTTTTTTTATTATAGCCCTCTCAAACTTCTGTGTGAAGTACTGTGCAAGTTTTGCCTTGCCAGATAAATTTCACTTAATTTTAGAACCTTATTGGGACACCTTTTTTTTTTAATTTATTAACAATTTAATTTAATCCAAAGTAAATGCAAAAGAAACTGTAAAATAAAAAAAAAAAAAACATATGCAATTGGTTGATAAAAACTGAAAGTGTGGTTCACCTTCCATAATGATCTCGAAAACACATATTAAAGCAGTATAGGGAGGCAAATTTCACCTCTACCATCTTAGTTACCCACCCTGCTCCCCAGGCTTGATAATTAAATTGAAAAATACAGATCTATAGGAAAAAAAAGCATAGAAATTTATTTAATGCAAGCTTTATGTGACATGGGAGCCTCCATAAGAAATGAAGATCTAAAAAACTGCAAAACTAAAATGCTTTTACAGAAGGCTGAATAAAAAGAGGAAGTTGAATAAAAAGAGGAAAGTAATTAAATATTTGATGAGCTGAAGACAAGTAAAAATCATTTTATCAAGATCTGTTTGTACAGAATTCTCTCCAGCTCAAGTTCCCAGTTAGTGATAAGAATGTTACATACCTTCTGGTATAGGGTGTATTGCCCTTCAGTTAGGAATTTCATCTCCTGATTTAAAATAAAATTAAAAAAAAAAAAAGGAAAGTCAGCGTGTTCTTGCATCTGTTGTTTTTCAAGTGTCTTTAACTCAAAATAGTCAATATGCCAGTGTGGCATATGTAGGGATACATGTTCTGAACTCTTTAAACAACAATATAAGGTAACTACACTTCCACTGGCATAAAATCTACTGGTAAACTTAACTGAGATTTGACAAGAAAGTATGAAAATATGTAGTCATTGTTTGTGTTAGCCACTTAGTTGTGTCTGACTCTTCACTACCCCATGGGCTATTGCCTGCCAGGCTCCTCTCTCCATAGGATTCTCAAGACAAGAATACTGGAGTAGGTTGCCATTTCTGTCTCCAGGGGATCTTCCTGACCCAGGGATCAAACCGGGCCTACTGCTTTAGAGGCAGATTGTTTACCAAATGGGCTACAAGGGAAGCCTTGATGACATCTACTAGAATTAGATACCAGAAAAGGCAATGGCACCCCACTCCAGTACTCTTGCCTGGAAAATCCCATGGATGGAGGAGCCATGTAGGCTGCAGTCCATGGGGTCTCTAAAAGTTGGGCACGACTGAACGACTTCACTTTCGCTTTTCACTTTCATGCATTGGAGAAGGAAATGGCAACCCACTCCAGTGTTCTTGCCTGGAGAATCCCAGAGACA
>SJYX01003751.1:204449-220087 GCA_006410675.1 Oreotragus oreotragus | reverse complement strand
GATATGCAGATGACACCACCCTTACGGCAGAAAGTGAAGAGGAACTAAAAAGCCTCTTGATGAAAGTGAAAGAGGAGAGTGAAAAAGTTGGCTTAAAGCTCAACATTCAGAAAACTAAGAACATGGCATCTGATCCCATCACTTCATGGGAAATAGATGTGGAAACAGTGTCAGACTTTATTTTTTTGGGCTCCAAAATCACTGCAGATGGTGACTGCAGCCATGAAATTAAAAGACGGTTACTCCTTGGAAGGAAAGTTATGACCAATTTAGATAGCATATTCAAAAGCAGAGACATTACTTTGCCAACAAACATTTATCTAGTCAAGGCTTTAGTTTTTTCAGTGGTCATGTATGGATGTGAGAGTTGGACTGTGAAGAAAGCTGAGTGCCGAAGAATTGATGCTTTTGAACTGTGGTGCTGGAGAAGACTCTTGAGAGTCCCTTGGACTGCAAGGAGATCTCACCAGTCCATCCTGAATGAGACTAGTCCTGGGTGTTCATTGGAAGGAATGATGCTAAAGCTGAAAGTCCAATACTTTGGCCACCTCATGCAAAGACTTGCCTCACTGGAAAAGACTCTGCTGCTGGGAGGGATTGGGGGCAGGAGGGGATGACAGATATCCCCTGATATCATACAGAGGATGAAATTGTTGGATGGTATCACCAACTCGATGCACATGAATTTGAGTGAACTCCGGGAGTTGGTGATGAACAGGGAGGCCTGGCGTGCTGTGACTCATAGGGTAGCAAAGAGTCGGACACGACTGAGCGACTGAACTGAACTGATGTTAAATAAAATATTTTTGCCCCTGTTAAAAGTGTAAGGAAGATTTAACCAAGACTATCATGGTAGGTATCAAAACTGTCACATTAGGAGAGAAAGATCAAATGTAACTCTAAACACAGCAAGGACAAGTGGGAATTCACTGCCAAAATAGAATCACAGGGTCAGGGGACGGGAACTTACTAAGTAGAGCCATTAAGTGTAAGGAGATGCTTGCCAAGCCAACTTAATAGGATTCTTACTAAAGGCAGATCAGGCTGATAAAATATCAAGGTTGGGGAGATTCTCACTAACCTGATTTAGCAGCAGTCTTGCTATAACTGGGAATGTAAATCTAGCAAGGAAGTAAGCTAAGGTGTAAACCTAGCACAGAAGAAAGCACAGGGGAACTTCACTTAAGTTTGGGTCAAAGAGTTTTTGTCACCCATAATGTGAAAAAAATGTACCATTTCTGAATGAAGGGGAAAAACTGGAAAAATAAATAAAAATTAGTAAATGAAAGGAAATAATAGAACTAAATATCACAAAACTAAAGAAAAACCTGTTTTTTCATAGTGAAACATTTTAATTAAATCACCAGTTTTTAAAATATTTTTAAAAAAATCTTATTTATAAAATTTTAGTACATTTTAATTAAAATGATATTTTACTTTATAAGAATTATTTAAAGGTTTTATGTTGAGCATGTTTTGCTGCTACTATTATTTTAAAATAATATATGTTTATAGATTAAAAAACAATAAACTAACCTCTTTTGATACTAGATTTCCATGATAATACCCAGAAGCAACTCTGTTTACTATTATTGATTATTTTTCCAAAAATATCATTTTAGGTTTATTGAGATATAATTGCATATAACGTTGGATGAGTTCAAGGTGTATGACATGCTGATCTGACACATTTACATACTGCAAAATGATTACCACCAGAATCTAGGCTAACACCTCTCTCATATCACACAATTACCATTTCTTTTTTATGGTGAAAAATAGTCAATGTTATCAACTTTCAAGTATATAATAAGTATTATTAGCTGTAATCATGATGCTGTTCATTAGATTCCAAGAACTCAAGCTTATTCTAAGTGAAAGTCTATACTCTTTGAACAATATCTCCCCATTTCTCCCATTCCCCAGTTTCTGCTAACTACTACTCAATTCTTTGTTTCTACAGGTTGAGCTTTTTAAAACTTTGTATTTAAGTGATATTATACAGTATTTGTCTTTCTCTGACTTATTCCATTTAGCTTAATGCCATCAGGATCCATCCATGTTGCTGCAAATTAAAGATTTGCATCTTTCTCATGGCTGAGGCTGAATAATATTTCTTTGTGTGTGTGTTTCTGTGTGTATTACATTTTTTCTATTCATTCATTTGACAGACACTTAGGTTGTTCCCATATATTGGTTATTGTGAATAATGGTGCAATATACATGGTAGTGCAGACAGTTTTAGTTTTTTGAGGAACCTCCATACTGGCTGTACTCATTTACATTACCTCCAACAATACACAAGGGTTTCTTTTTCATTCTCATCCTCGTTAGCACTAATTATCTGTTGTATTTTGTAATAGCAATTATAAAAATGTGAGGTGCTAGCTCACTCTGATTTTGATGTGTACGTCCGTGATGAATAGTGATGTTGAGCTTCTTTTCATGCTTTTATTGATCATCTGCAAGTCTTCTTTGGGGAAAAAATATCTATTCATTTCCTTTGCACGGGTTTAATTGTATTTTTTGTTAATGTTGGATGAGTTAATTATATTTTTTGGATATTAACTGATAAGATGGAATTGGAGAAAATACTTGCAAACCATCTACCTGGTAAGTGGTTAATGCCCAAATATATAAGAATGTCCTAGAAGCAAGTATCAAATAAAGCCAGGAGCTCAATTTAAAAATGGGCAAAGTACTTGAATAGACATTTCTATAAAGAATACATGCAAATGACTACCAGATATAAAAAATTTGTCAAAATAACTAAACCCCTAAAATAAATCACGCTCTTGTTCATTGGACCTATAGAATTTTGTGAATCACATATGGAGCAGAAGTTGAAAGTACTGTGAGAAGTCACAAGCTATACACACCAGATTATCTGATATTCAACAAGTTTTCAGTGGTGTTAATTTGGGGAAAAACTGCTTATAAGCAACAGTATTTCATATATATATATATATCTCTGAAAATGCAAGAGTCAGATTGCTAGAGGTTAAACTCTCATTCAGTCTTCACTAGCTATGTGATTTGGGTTTTTGTTGGCTGATGTGTGCCTTAGTTTCTTCATTTGTATAAAAGAGATGATATCTTTATGTTTCTCTTGGAATGAATAAGGTAAAATGGTCATTGCCTCTAAAGCACTCAGTGTCTGTCACATAGCACTGTTACAATAGTTCCCTAGATCTTCCTCAGAGTTCCACACCAAGTATACGCCCTGCTCTCCTGCCACTTCTCCAAAGCTGTGGAAAGCTAGTTTGCTCAACACTGGTACACTCCAAAAGTGCGGGGGATTTGGTAAGTCCAGAAGGAACCATTAACCTATGGAGTACATAGGGCGGTAGATAAATTCTCCAGGCTTCTTGTTCTCTGATAGTACAGTTCTAAGGTGAATTCTACACAGTTAACCTACTTTTTACAGTTATGACCAACTCAACAAACTTCTTTTTTTTATTTTAATTTTACCTTTCTCTCTTACTTTCATCACTTCCTCAGTTCTGCTCCCTGGGTTACCTTCCAAGTAAGCCAGCTGCTACTGTATTCTTGATTTTGATGCTTTCCATTTCATTTCATTCTGCGAGAATATATTCATGATTGATTACACTCAGATATGAAGTTTTTAAAGGTGTAAATTAGGAACAAAGTTGACAAACAAAGAAACAGTAAATACACATAGAATAACTAATTCCAAATACATGATGTAACTCAGAGTCTAGTCTCACTTTATTTTAATATTTAATATTGATGAGTCCCAGAGAGACCATGTGATTAGCCTAAATTATATATTTAGTTCAGCTCTAAAGGGTGTGTTTCATTACAAATAGGCAACCCAAATTGACAGTGAACTTCAGTAAAACAAAAAGAGGGGAGGATCTATAGACATTAATTCAAAACAACACTCAGACATAATTCCATAAAGAGGATTAGACTTGATATGTTATCATGGCTATCTTTTTTTTTTTTTTTAACTCTGTAAGAATAATAAACCCTGGGCCACAAAATTCCACACATAAAATTTTAAAATTCATGTTAAAATTTTTAGATTTATAAACCACAAAGAATACTTTATTTTCTAAATGCTATGGAATTAATAGCTGTAGATATATAACATTCCTAATTATATTAACTAGAGTAAGTAAGAAGAGGCTCATATATTTGCAATCTGTTGGCTAATATTTCCAGTAGAGAAGACAAATTATCTGCTGTTTCAAAGTAAGTGCAAAGTAATGCTTTTCAGAGTTTGCTAAATGGCAGACACTGTACATTTATATTCTTATAATCTCTTGGATAGATATTTTCCTCACATATGGAAGGAGACAGGCCACTGGTCACAAGATCAAAATTTATATCCCAAGTCTTTCTGATTCTAGAGAACATATTATTTTAAACATGAAACACTGCTGTCTCACAGAAAATAGTCATTATGATGTAGAACTGATTGGGTTTGGGCTAGTGCTATTTTAACTATTTGCTTTATAATGAGCTATACTGGACATGAATCAAGTATCAAAGAACATACTTTCTTTTTTGAGTGTTTTTAGATTCACAACAAAATTGAGTAGAAGGTACAGACAGGGATTTCCCATAAACCTCCTGATTCACACATGTATAGAATTTCCCACTATCAGTGACCCCCACCAGAGTGGTAGTTTTGTTATTATTGATGAACCTACATTGACACCTCATTATCACCCAAAGTCCACAGATAACATTATGCCTCCCTTTTATTACTGCACATTCTATGGATTTGAAAAGAACTTTATAATGACATGTATCATATAGAATGGTTTCACTGCCCTAAAGTTTTTCTCACTTTAATTATTCATTCCTCACTCTCCCTAATTCCTGGAAATCATTAATCTTATTTATCATCTTCATGGTTTTACCCTTTCTAGAATGTTATATAACTGGAATAATACAGTATGCAGCATTTTCAGGTTGACTTTTGTTTCCTCTCAGAAATATGGATTTTAGTTTTGTCCATGTTTTTTCCATAGTTATGACTTTCTAAAATGATAGAATTTTTTAGCACTGAATAATATTCTATTGCAAGGATGCACCACAGTTTACTTATCTATTTTTCCTACTGAAAGGTGTTTTAGTTGTGTCTAAGCTTATGTAATTATGAATAAAGTTGCTATTAATATCCATGAACAGGTTATTGTTTAGACCTAAGCCTTCAACTCCTTTGGAAAATACCAAGGAATGCATAGCTGGATCATATGATGAGTATATTTAATTTCGTAAGAAGCTGCCAAACTGTCTTCTAAAGTGGCTGTACCATTTTACATAACTTTAGCGTTGAACTAGGGTTTCTGTTGCTCCCTATCCTCACAAGTATTGGGTATTGTATCAGATTTTGGCCATTTTAATAGAATCACAGTGGTAAGCTCATTGTTTTAATTCATATTACGCTAACGACACATGCCGGGTGTTCATTGGAAGGACTGATGTTGAAGCTGAAACTCCAATATTTTGGCCACCTGATGCAAAGAGCTGACTCATTTGAAAGACCCCGATGTTGGGAAAGATTGAAGGCAGGAGGAGAAGGGGATAACAGAGGATGAGCTGGTTAGATGGCATCACTGACTCCATGGACATGAGTTTGGGTAAACTCCGGGGGTTGGCGATGGACAGGGAGGTATGGAGTGCTGCAGTTCATGGGGTCACAAAGAGTCGGACCCGACTGAGCAACTGAACTGAACTGAACTGAACGACACATGATGTGAAGCGTCTTTTCATATACTTATTTAATTTTCTATGTTTGCTCAGTCATGTCTGACTCTTTGAGACCCTATGGACTTTAGCTTGCCATGGTGCTTTGTCCTTGGGGTTTTCCAGGCAAGAATACTGGAGTGGGTTTCCATTTCTTTCTCCAGGGGACCTTCCTGACCCAGGGATCAAACCTACCACCTGCATTGGCAGGTGGATTCTTAACTGCTGAGACACTTGGGAAGCTCCATATACTTATTAGTTAACTATAAATCTTTGGGGCATTATCTGTTAAGGTATTTTGTCCATTAATATATTGTTGTTAAGTTTTAGGAATTATTTGTATATTTGGGATAACTGTCTTTTCTCAGATATATCTTTTGTAAATATTTTCTTCCAGCTTGTGGCTTGTATTTTTCTTCTCTTTACAGCACATTTCACAAAACATAAGTTTTTAATTTTAATGAAGCCCAGGTTTTCAATTCATTCTTTCATAGACTGTGACTTTGATGTCTTATCTATAACTCATTCCCAACCACAAACATTTAGATTTTCTTCTATGTTATCTTCTAGGATTGTTACATTTTTGCATTTTACATTTAGGTCCTTGATCCATTTCTAGTTAATTTTTTGGAGGCTGTGAATACTGTGTCTAGATTCATTTTTCCATATTGATGTTCAGTTGTTCCCAAATGATTTGTTTTAAAAGTTTTTTAAAATGATAGGTTTTCTTCATTGTATTCCCTCTGAAACTTTGTCAAATATAAGTTGAATATATTTGTGTGGATGTAATGCTGCATATTCAAAAGCAGAGACATTACTTTGCCAACTAAGGTCCACCTAGTCAAGGCTATGGTTTTTCCAGTAGTCATGTATGGATGTGACAGTTGGATAGTGAAGAAAGCTGAGCGCCGAAGAATTGATGCTTTTGAACTGTGGTGCTGGAGAAGACTCTTGAGAGTCCCTTGGACTGCAAGGAGATCCAACCAGTCCATTCTGAAGGAGATCAGCCCTGGGATTTCTTTGGAAGGATTGATGCCAAAGCTGAAACTCCAGTACTTTGGTCACCTCATGCGAAGAGTTGACTCATTGGAAAAGACTCTGATGCTGGGAGGGATTGGGGGCAGGAGGAGAAGGGGACGACCGAGGATGATCATCACTGACTCGATGGACGTGAGTCTGAGTGAACTCCGAGAGTTAGTGATGGATGGGCAGGGAGGCTTGGCGTGCTGCGATTCATGAGGTCCCAGAGTCGGACATGACTGAGCGACTGAACTGAACTGAATTGAATTGAATGCTGCACTTCTTATTATGTTCTGTTTTTCCATGCATCTCTCTATTCTTTTGACAATACACTCTATCTTGAGTACTGTAGCTTTATAAGAAGTTATGAAGTTGGATAATGCCAATCGTCTCACTTTATTATTATATTTTTATAATTTATTATTATATTTATTATATTGTGTAATTCCTAATCTGTGTTAACTATTTTGGATCTTTTCTTTCTCAACATAAATTTTATGACTTTAATCTGATCTATAGATTTTTTTATTGATATGGCATTGAATCTATAGAGTGCAAATAACTGACACATTATAATACTGAATCTTCTTATCCCTAGAACATGAAATATCTCTCCATTTATCTAGAAATTGATTTGCTTTATCAGAGTTTTTTGTTTTTTTCTTATAGATTATGTATGTATTTTACACAAGGTTTTCACCTTTATTTCATTTTTACTTGTTCATGTACATGGTTTTGTGTTTTTAATTTCAAATCTCCTTTGATCACTGCTGATATATGGAAAAGCCATTGACTTCCTCATATCAACCTTGTATACTTCAACCTTACTATAATCAATTATTAGTTCCAAGCAGTTCTTGTGTGTATATGTGTGTTACTTTGGATTTTTCTACATAGACTACCATCTGTTAACAGTAGCAGTTTTATTTATTCCTTCCCAATGTGTACACCATTTTATTTCTTTTTCCTGTCTTAGCTAAGACTTCGGTATGATGGAAAAAATGTAGTGAGAAGAGACATATTTGCCCTGTTCTTAATTGTGGTGGGCAAGCTTCAAGTTTCTCACCATGAAGTATTACATTAGCTGTGGGTTTACTGTCTATGTGCTTCAACAAGTTGGGAGACTTCCTCTTCATCTCTAGTTTGCTGAAAGTTTTTTGTGTACACCATTTTATTTCTTTTTCCTGTCTTAGCTAAGACTTCGGTATGATGGAAAAAATGTAGTGAGAAGAGACATATTTGCCCTGTTCTTAATTGTGGTGGGCAAGCTTCAAGTTTCTCACCATGAAGTATTACATTAGCTGTGGGTTTACTGTCTATGTGCTTCAACAAGTTGGGAGACTTCCTCTTCATCTCTTGTTTGCTGAAAGTTTTTATTATGGTTAGATGTTGAATGTTGACAAGTGCTCTTTCAGAATCTACTGATATGATCACGTTTTTTTTTCTTATATATCTTATTTATCTTATTTTCTTATTTATTATGCATTACATTAATTGGTTTTTGGATTTTGAAAATGCCTTGCAAATGTTGGATAAATCTGAATTAATCATGTTGAATAATTCTCATATATATTTTGAATTTGAGAATATTTTGTTGAGGATTTTTACATCTGTTCATGAAAGATATTGATCTGTAGTTTCTTTCCTTGTAATGTCTTTGTCTGGTTTTGGTGTTAGGGTTAATGCTGGCCCAATAGAATGAGTTAGGAAACATTCCCTCTGATTCTATTCCCTAAAGAGAATTGGCACAATTTCTTTACTACTTCTGTACTCAGTGAAATCACCTTGGGTTGGTGTTTACTGTTTTGGAATGTTATAATTGGGATATTATTTTAATAGATACAGGTCTATTCAGATTTTTTACTTCTTAAGCAAGTTTATCTGATTGTGCTATTGAGAAACTGGTTTGTATCATCTTGGTTTCCAAAATTATAGGCCCAGAGTTGTTCTCAGTACTCCTTTATTATCATTTTAGCTCCATAGGATCAGCAGTAATGTTCCCTGTTTGATTTTTGATATGAGTAATTTTTGTCATCTTTTGTTCTTAGTTAGCCTGGCTAGAGACTTACTAATTTGTTGATATTTTCAAATAACTTTTTAATTTCATTTATTTTTTTCTATTGATTTCTTGTTTTCTTCCTTTTATCTCTGTTCTGTTTTCTTTTACTATTTCCTTTCTTCTGCTTTCTTCTAAAGTGATTTAAATGCATTTCTTCATCTCTTAGATGGAAGCTTAGATGACTGATTTTAGATCTATTAATATCTTTTCTAATTTACATTTTCAATACTAGAAATTTCCCTGTAAGTACCACTTTCATTGTATCTCACATCTTTTGATAGGCTGTGTTTTCATTTTCCTTCATTCAAAATATTTTAATATTTCTGAGATTTCTTCTTTAACCCATGTGTCTTTCACAACTGTGCTGTTTAATCTCCAGGTATTTGGTGATTTTCCAGCTATCTATTACTGATTATCACTGTGATCTGAGAACAGATATTGTGTAATTCCTACTGTTTCAAATTTGTTAAGATGTGTTTATGATCAACAATTTGATCTTTCTTGGTGAATGTTCCATGTAAGCTTAAGAAGAATATGTATCTTGCTTTTGTTGAATAAAGGAACCTATAGATGTCAACTACATTCATTTGATCAATATGGTTGTTAAGTTCAATTATGTCCTTCCTTATTGATTTTCTGCCTGTTGAATTTGTTAATTTCTGACAGGAAGGTGTTAAAACCTCCAACTCTAATAGTGGATTCATCTGTTTCTCTAACTGGTGTATCAGTTTTTACCTCATACATTTTGACACTTCATTGCAAATGGCATGCATGTTAAAGATTATTATGTCTTCTTGGAGAATTTTGTCATTAATGTAATTCCTTTCTTTATCCCTAAAATCTCTCCTTACTTTGAAATCTAATATGAAGTAACCTAATCTTATTTTCTTTTGTTTCCTGTTAATACATTATATCTTTTTCCATAACTTTAAATTTATACCTGTCTTTACATTTAACTTGAGTTTCCTGTAGACAACATATACTCAGATTTTGTTTTCAACCCACACTAACAAGCTCTGTCTTTTAAATGGTAGATTTAGAACATTGATGTTTAAAGTAATTACTAATATAGTTGGGCAAATATCTACCATACTTGTTGTTTTTTATTTATCACTACTTTTCCTTGCTCTTATTTTTCCTTCAGCTCTTTTCTTCCTTTAGTGATTTTAATTAAGCATTTTTATATGCTTCAGTTTTTTCTCCATCCTTGGTATATCAGTTGTATGTCTTGTTTTTACATTTTTTAATGGTTGCCTTAGAGTTTGAAGTATATTTAGTTACAACAAATCTAAACTGACTTTCATATAACTCTACACTGTTTCAGAAGGAGTGTGAGTACCTTATGATACCAACAAAGGAATATATTATATAAATTTTCAGATATATTTATAAAACATACATAATCAAATACATTACTGGAATTACTATTTTGCTCAAACTGCTATCCATTAGATTAAGAACAAAATATTTTACCTTTTCTTATTTATTTTCTAGTGCTCTTCCTTCTTTAGATCTGATGTAATTTTCATTCTCTCTAAAGAACTCCTTTTAACATTTCTTGCAGGCTAGATCTCTTGGCAACACATTTTCTTTTTATATCTGTCACAAACTTTTTTTTTTCTTCTCTTTTGAAGGACAGTTTCACAGGTATAGGATTATTGGCTGTTGGATTTTGTCTTTCAACATTTTCAATATTTCACTTCACTATCTTCATGTTTGCATATTCAGATATAATTTTATCTTTGTTCCTTTATGTGCCAGATTTTTTTTCTCTCTGCCTTTGTTCATGATTTTTCTTAATCTTTGATATTCAGCAGTTTGAAAATAATAAGTATTATTAATATTTTGGTATTTATCCTGATAGTGTTCTTGAGCTTCCTGAATATATGGCTTTATTTCTGACATTAATGTTAGTATTCCCTATCATTATTGCTTATCATATTTCTTCTGTTATTTTCTCTATTTCTTCTCCTTTGTTATTCTAATTATACATTTCACATTGTCTCACTATTTTGATGTACTATTGATTACTTTTTCTTTGTTTTTCACTTTTGATAGTTTATACTTAGCTATCCTAAGTTCAATAAAATTTTCTCAGCCTATCCAACTAACTTATTATAAGTTCATTAAAGTTATTCTTCATTTGTTATAATGCTTTTGATCACTGGTGTTTCTTTTTGATTCTCTTAGAAGCTACATCTCTCTATTTAGATTTCCCATATTTTCTTTGTGCTGTGTACTTTATCCATTATAGTTCTTAGTACAGCTGTTTCAAATTCCTAGTCTGATAATACCAATATTTCTGTCAGACTGACCATGGTTCTGATACTTGCTTTGTCATTCAAAACTATTATTTTCTTTTGGCATGTATTTTTTCTTGATAAATGGACATGATATACTATGAAAAGGTGCTATAAATACACCTTGAACAGTGTAGTGGTAAGCTGTTGGAAGAGATGACGTGTTCTAGAGAGTTCTATGATGAGGTTTTTTAATAAGACTTGCCTCTCTACTGTGAACTTCACAAGTGCTTTTCAGTCCATACTTATTTAGGTGGGACAGGATGGTCAGAATGGACTGAAGTTGGGCATTTCTTTCCTTTATCTGGAAGGTTAATGACATCCAGAGGGGTCTTTCTCTTTTCCTAGGTTGATTAGACTCTGATTAAATCACATCAGTTTGGAGCCTGGATAAACTGTTTCTCCTGAGTCCAGACTTTATGAAGAACAGAGTGCCCTGACATAATCAGAATGTTTCATATCCCCCTCCTCCTCATAGAAGTAAAAGAAAAAAAAATGATATTCATTTTATAACTTGGCCAAATCCCTGCTGTTTAAACTCAGAAAGTTGTGGAGTCCTCCTATGACTGGGTTCTCTGGGCATTTTTGATTTTTAGGCTTTTGTAATTGAACTTCTGGCAATTCATTAATTAAAAATTAGATTTTTTTCTACCCAGCAGTGGTTCCTGCTATAAGTTTCTGCTCCAGTAAGTTGGGTTCTGTTTGCTTCTCCAAATTTGGAGGCAGCTATTTGTACTATGATATAACTCTATTTCCAGATCTAAGAAGAGGTTTTTTTTTTTTTTAGTTTGTATAGGTTTTTACTTGTTAAGATACAGTGGCAAATTCCAAGTTTGCTACATATCAGACTAGAAACCAAGTTTCTTCATTGATTTCAATTTTCTTTTATTTCTAGGTTTATGGAGATATAATTGACATATAGTGCTGTATAAGTTTAAAGTGTATAATGATTTGACTTACTTTTATCCTGAAATGATTACAATAAATTTAGTGTAGACCCATCATTTCAGAAGACACACAATTCAAGAAGGAAAATAAAAATTTTCCCTGTGATGAGACTCTTAAAACTTACTCTCTTAATAAGTTTCATAACATACAGCAGTATTAATCATATTAATAATGCTGCACATTGCACCCCCAGTACTTGTAAGTGGAATTTTGGACCTTTTGACCACCTTCATCTAATTCCTCTGCTCCCTTCTCTAGTAGTCACAAATCTGATCTCTTTTTCTATGAGTTGTTTGTGAAGTATTACTGGCCTACATACTATGTTAATTCCTGTTATACAACATACTGATTCACTATTTCTAAACACTTAAATGTTCACCACAATAAGTTATAATATGTGCATATATTTTTACAGAATATAATGCTGGAAATACTTGATTGAAAGTAACAAGCTTTTGTTTGGTTTTACTTTATCTAGGGTTATATAAAATAGGAGTCTTAACTAGGTCAAATAACATTTCTGAATTACTAAGAATGGAGAATATTAATTTTTTAATCGGCCGAGTTTTCCTATTTAACTTATGTTACCTTGAACTCTGCATTCTTAATTCATAATCTACATTTATATATATATATAATAGCTACATTAAATTCATGATCATTTTATGTATACTTTGTTTCCAGTGATAGCTTTCTATTTCTGTCTGAGATTTTAAAATAAAGTGATTTTAGACATCGCATACAATTTAAACAAAAAACAGGGAAATCTCAGATGTCACCATAGTTCTAATTTACTTTCATGTTTCTTTTTTGGGAATCCATTTCTCTGAGAATATCTTGATAATTGTTCATGTCATGTTTGATTTCCTTTTTGAGCTTAAAGATAAACAATGATTTACTAGGCGAATGTGTTTCAGGCCTAAGAAAATGAATAAACTGAAACATGTTGACACAAAAGATGAATTCTCCTCTTGCAGCACTTCTGTCCAGTCTCTAATCTTGCTTTATAATTAATTAGCTGTCAGATTTACTAAAGTTCCATGAAGAGACTACACAGATGTCATGGCAAATCGTTCCTGAAATTAAGATCTGAACTGGGAATGTTCTTCATCCTGACCTTACAATTCTCTTTATTGATATCACTGTCATCTTCACCTGTTCAGAACAGAAATAAATGGAAATGGTGCTTTATTTGTTTTTAAGAAGGAACTGTCATGTAACAATTGAAGAAATAGTTTAGTGATCATCTCAAAAATTATATAGGTATGTGTCTATGTATCTCTGAGGAACAACTCATCACTGAAGAGCTGAAGTAGCAACTTGAATGTAAGACTATAAATTTTGCAGTTTTGATGATGTTTAACATTTAAAATGGATTTCTAAAATAAAACCATTGAAATTAAAATTGGAATATTGAAACAATATTTGTCTCCTTCCTATTATTTAAATATAGATTACCTCATTTATTAGTTGTAAAGTTATTGATTATTTGTATAGAAAACAATTTAGACATTTACATTTCTAATGCAAGTTCCACAGCACATTTTAGAGTCATTTGAGAAATAAAATGTTCTCTTAATGTCTTAAATTAATAAGAATTTATTAAAGTATTTGATAAATATTGAATGGAAATATGTAATTTGAACATATATGTGTATCTATACACATGCATATCTATAAATATGCACATCTTTAATACCTCACTGTACTAACAAATTCTAATTTTCACCTGTGTGTTCAGTGCTGAGTTGCTTCAATACTGATGGACTCTTTGTGACCCCATGGACCATAGTCTACCAGGCTCCTCTGTCCATGGGAATTTTTCCAGCAAGAATACTAGAGTGGGCTGTCATGATCTCCTCCAAGGGATCTTCCTCATTCAGCTATGGAACCCTAATCTGCTGCCTCTACTGCACTGCAGGCAGTTTCTTTGCCACTGAGTCACTGGGAAAGGCTCTTTAAATTTCTCAATGAATATTAAATATTTAGAATGCTCTGGTGGCATTAAAAGGTCCATGTAAATATCATTTTTATTGCATATTATTCCACTGTAAAAATTACAGTACACAGGTGTTACGACAATGACACACTATTTAAGTATTCAATATGTATGGGGCATTCCAATTAAGCACAGTATTAATGCCTTCTTACATATACATATTGGAGAAGGCAATGGCAACCCACTCAAGCACTCTTGCCTGGAAAACCCCCTGGGCAGAGGGGCCTGGTAGGCTGCAGTCCATGGGGTCGCTACGAGTCAGACATGACTGAGCGACCTCACTTTCACTTTTCACTTTCCTGCATTGGAGAAGGAAATGGCAACCCACTCCAATGTTCTTGCCTGGAGAATCCCAGAGACGGGGGAGCCTGGTGGGCTGCCGTCTATGGGGTCGCACGACTGAAGCGACTTAGCAGCAGCAGCAGCACATATACATATTTGTGCTTTTAAAAATTGCCCCTTTAAAATGGTTTTCTGAAATTGAGTTGCTGCGCGTAAACCTTGGGTAGTGTATTCATGGAAGTGTATAAGTTATATTTAAAAAGTACCTGAAAAAGCATACAAGCGCACCTTCGACCCTTTCTTTTTCTCTGAGGGGCGCCTCGCAGGTTCCAGGTTCCGACTCTCACCTGTTTCTCATCAGAGCACTGCGCGTCCAGTTCACGGATCTCGCGAGCTTCCGTCGCGGCTCAGGTAGCCCAAGTGCACGGCAGAGCGGTTGTGCTGGGCCTGCAGCAGTTAGTAGAAACGTGTGTTTCAGTGCACGCACGTGAGCGAGGCTCTGCTGCCCTCAACCCGCCGGCAGAACGTGACCTGTAAAGGTGCCCCGTCAGCACACACCGCTGCCGAAGGCCAAGCAGGCTGCCATTCCTCCTGAGAGCCCTGCGGCAAGTGGAGGCCCAGGAGCAGGCACTGGCCAGGCGGGCCTGCCGAAGCTTCTGCAGCCTGAAGCCCAGTCACCCAGCATGGCACGCTGAGTTCGCAGCCTTCATTGACTGTCTCCTGCCTTCTCTCTGTGCGGTCCCTCCATACCAGTGTTTCCTTCAACCTAGGGGATGAGCTCCTCTCTCAAAACCAGGTAGGAGTATACTTTCCTGGCTCACTCACTGAGTTCTGCAGATTTTTAAATATTTGTTTACTTTTACAAATGACTTATTTTAAGTCAGATATTTGAATATAAATGTGAGGTCTGAAGTGTTATTCTAATTAGTCTATTCGTTAGGTCAGTGGTAGAACTGTTTAACTCCTAGCGGTTTGGGTCTTGTTTTGGTTGTTTAATTCCTGTTAGTCACTCTGGCCTGGAGAATCCCATGGACGGAGGAGCCTGGTGGGCTGCAGTCCATGGGGTCGCACAGAGTCGGACACGACTGAGCGACTGAGCGACTTCACTTTCATTTTCACTTTCATGCACTGGAGAAGGCAATGGCAACCCACTCCAGTGTTCTTGCCTGGAGAATCCCAGGGACGGGGGAGCCTGGTGGGCTGCCGTCTATGGGACCGCACAGAGTCGGACACGACTGAAGTGACTTAGCAGTAGTCACTCAGTCATGACTCTGTGCGACCCCATGGACTGTAGCCTGCCAGGCTCCTC
>SJYX01003751.1:162058-181476 GCA_006410675.1 Oreotragus oreotragus | reverse complement strand
TCTTTGCATTGATCTGAAGAAGGCTTTCTTATCTCTTCTTGCTATTCTTTGGAACTCTGCATTCAGATGCTTATATCTTTCCTTTTCTCCTTTGCTTTTCTCTTCTCTTCTTTTCACAGCTATTTGTAAGGCCTCCCCAGACAGCCATTTTGCTTTTTTGCATTTCTTTTCCATGGGGATGGTCTTGATCCCTGTCTCCTGTACAATGTCCCGAACCTCATTCCATAGTTCATCAGGTACTCTGTCTATCAGATCTAGTCCCTTAAATCTATTTCTCACATCCACTGTATAATCTTAAAGGATTTGATTTAGGTCATACCTGAATCGTCTAGTGGTTTTCCCTACTTTCTTCAATTTAAGTCTGAATTTGGTAATAAGGAGTTCATGATCTGATCCATAGTCAGCTCCTGGTCTTGTTTTTGTTGACTGTATAGAGCTTCTCCATCTTTGGCTGCAAAGAATATAATCAGTATGATTTCAGTGTTGACCATCTGGAGATGGCCATGTGTAGAGTCTTCTCTTGTGTTGGAAGAGGGTGTTTGCTATGACCAGTGCATTTTCTTGGCAAAACTCTATTAGTCTTTGTCCTGCTTCATTTTGTATTACAAGGTCAAATTTGCCTGTTACTCCAGGTGTTTCTTGACTTCATAACTGCATCTAATTGAGAAACGTTTTCTTTGATTTCATATATTTGAGGTTTATTGAGGTCAGAATGGATTCTGATGAGTCCATGTCCTCATGTTTTTACATAAAATGAAACTCAGTCTTTGAAAAGTGGCAGTATCATTTACTGTTTTTAGAAATTACCACTTAAAAAAGCTGGGTAAATTCCGTCAGCTCCAGGATATTTTTATCTCCATCTCTTTCTACAATTTTTATCATGTTTCATAATTCAGGACTCATTTGCTTTTCACCTCCCTCCTCTGGCCACTCCTTATACTACTGAGTTAGAGGTATCCAATCTGCAGTATGATTTAATAACCATAATACACTGTAATAGGAAAAGATAAATTAATTCAATTTTAATAACAGAAGTTACCAGTTTAGAAAATATCTGTTGAAAATAATTGTTTCCAAATAAGAAAGAATTATTAGAAATCCTCTAATAGCTTGTTGATTGGCAAAAGGTATTCTTTTGCGTCCATCCATTTGTGGTTTTGGTTTAGTTTTCCTCCATGGTCTCATCCCTAGCATTTTTGTTGTTCAATTTTACACCTAGCCCTATGTGTTACGTCAATAGAAAGTTAGCAGATGGGGAATTTTTTCAACACTAAATTTATATTTTAAATAGAAGTCCCTTATCTCCTTTTAATTCTCTTAACACTTAGAATTCAGTAATATGATGATTCTCCTCCTACTTTGATTATTTCAGCTTCTCTATTCTGTTTTTCCTTAGAATCTTTCTGAAAATTTTCATTTTTTACATAATTTTCATAGTACACATCTCCTTAGAAATTTTTCTCTACCAGTGACTTTAACGTTGATACTACCTATTTTCTCATGACTTTTGCATCTTCATATGCATATACGTTGGCTTCCCAGGTGGCTCAGTGCTGAAGAATAAGCCTGCCAGTGTAGGAAACAGGGAGCTAATCCCTGGGTCAGGAACATCCCTAGAGAAGGAAATGAAACCTACTCCAGTGTTTTTTCCTGGGAAATCCCATGAACAGAGGAGCGTGGCGGGCTACTATCCATGGGGTCCCAAAAGAATGGGAGGCAACTTAGCAACTAAACAACAATTCATATGCATTCTAAACTCTCTTAACTTTCTTATAAACTTCAAATACTTATGTGCATCTACCTGATAGATATTAATCAGTATTTCAAAAATCAGTGTGTGTGTGTATGTGTGTATATATGTAATCACTTATACATTTTATATATATTTCATATAAGTATACTTTTTAATATAGTAGACCTTTGGACCATATTGAAAAGACTATATGTCCAAGAAGATTTGTTTATAAAATAGCATTTATGTTTAGAAGTCCTATGACATATTTGAAGCATTTTCACATATATGATAAATGCATAAAATAAAAAAAAAATCACTGAAGTCTTTTAAAAAAAGTAATGATTTGTCTTTACAAAGTCATTTACAAGGATAATGCATTATATTTTATCCAATATATTTATTATAATATGCAATATTAAATATGTAAAATCTCCATTATTTAAATTGATATTTTCATATTTAATCTCATCAGTCAGTCAGTCCAGTCACTCAGTCGTGTATGACTCTGTGCTATTCCATGAACTGCAGCACCCTAGGATTCCTGGTCTATCACCAACTCTATAGTGTTTTTATAGAGGCTTCTTTTAAATTAAATACTTCATGATATTTTTATTTTACTTTAAATATCATACATAATTTTAAAACCACATGATAGAATAATGTAAATATATGCTTTCTTGGACTTGTCTCAGGGTAATTTAAGTTTGGGACAAGATGGGCAACAAGATGTTGACCATAGTTGAAAAATTTTAAATTTGAGTGATGGACATACTGTGGTTGTTATGCCTGCCTCTGTATTTTATAACATATTTGATTTCTTAATATAAAGTTTTATCATTAAGCTTATATCATTTCCTTATAGCTAGTTTATAATTTATTGTTCAGGATTTTATCAGGTCACTGGATGCTATAATATTTATTGTATATTTGTTTGAAATGCAAGCGCATTTGTGAAATAATTTTCCACTTCTTTTTTGAAATTCTTTCTAAATGTATTCAACCCCATTATTTGGTGAAAAGCCATATGGCATCTGTCATGTGTGTTTTATTTTTTTAAAAGGCCATTCAACTTCTTCTCATCTGCTGTCACTATCTTTGAACAAGAATAAACATGACAGATTCATGGTTGGAGGTCCCAGGAAAAACAACTTGTCAGTCATTCTTGAAATTCTATTTGTGTATCAGTACACAGAAGAGGCTGAATGGTAGTGAAGTTTAATTTGTTAATATTATTATTGCATATCATTTGCTGGTTTTTGCATTTTAAATAGATGTATACTATTTTAATTAGAAGTATTCAAATTATTGTATATGATTTAAATATTTATCTAAATTGCATTATAATACATTTAGTTTATTGTTTCTGTTTTTCAAACTATTTCAAGCTTAAAGGAATAAAACAGAGAATGTGTAAAGGAAGTTGGATTATAGTCCTAACTCAGCCTACCAAAAATTGTTTTTCAACAAAAAAGACTTAAACCATTTCTTTACTCCACTCTATCCACACATCTCAGGGTAGTTGCAATAAGTAAATATATAATAATGCAGAATAGCATGATACAATTGTTCTAAATCAGAAGAAATATTGGAATAAAGATATAAATTAAGAAGGGGTGATTGAAAAAAATTACAATATAGGACTAGGTTAGTAAGAAACACTTGCCAATTTACCAATGTTTTCGGACATTGAAGTTGTTTGATTTACTTTCTTAAGCATAACTATATGATTTTCTTTTCAAAATAACCATGCACNTGGTTCAGATGGTAAAGAATCGGCCTGCAATGCGGGAGACCCGAGTTTGATGCCTGGAACCCACTCCAGTATTCTTGCTTGAAAAGTCCAGTGGGCAAAGGAGCCTGGTAGGCTACAAACTGTGGGGTCACAAGGGTCAGACACAACTGAGCAACTAACACATACACACGTTTGTGATTTTATATTATCAACAATATAAACTCAGTTAGCCCTGTCTGTTGAGAAGCTGTCTCTTATACACATCTGTGGTAAACAGCCATAAGTTATGAAACAATGAATAAATTACCTATCTTTCAGGAAAAAAAAATTCTTAAGATGGGTCGGGCACTGAAATTACGTGTCAGGTTTCTTTTTCTTCCTCTTGAGTTAGTTATTGCCTTCACCTAATAGCTACCATTTGTTTTGTGGAATGCATGAATAGAATGTGAAATGGAAAGCATACTACTGAATTTATTTAACAAACTTGCCAGTATTCCTTGGAAGGAATTAGTTTTAAAAGTCTGTTTAGTTTTAATTCTATGGTAAATAATTTTCAGAACCAAATGCTTCATCAGTATTTCAGGTTTCACCCAAGTATATAAAATAATAATTATTATAATATAATTTGCATAATTATTTGGTGCATATACCTTGGAAATTTAATATGATTTTACTGAGGGAATATGACATGTAAGAAAAATTATATATATTAATTGATATACATAATTATATAATTGATCAGAATATCCTGATGGTTAATTCAATCCCAGATATATAGTAAGTGATTAAATATAGTTGTTCAGCTAGCATAATACTGAGTTATAAAAACTACTTTAAGTTATTTGAAGCCCCAGAAACCATTTTTGAAACAAGATTGCATGTGAATTTTTTGTGTATGTGAGAGAGTATGTATTTTTGTGTGTCTGTGTGTATGACATTGTCTCCCTACTATACTTTTGAAAAAGTTTGCTAACTACATTCACTTTTGATCTGACAACACAGAAGCTTAGTGACTTTCAAAATAGAAGGCACATAATATTACTCTTGTCCCTACTTTCTTCAATTTAACTCTTAATTTGGCAATGAAGAGTTCATGATTGCAGCTACAGTCAGCTCCTGGTCTTGTTTTTGCTGACTTTATAGAGCTTTTCCATCTTTGGCTGCAAAGGATGCAGTCAATCTGATTTCAGTATTCACCATCTGGTGATATCCATGTGTAGAGACCTCTCTTGTGTTGTGGAACAGGGTGTTTGCTATGACCAGTGCACTCTCTTGGCAAAACTCTGTTAGCCTCTCAGTTTAGTTCAGTCACTCAGTTGTGTCCAACTCTTTGTGACCCCATGGACTGCAGCACGCCAGGCTTCCCTGTCCATCACCAGCTCCTGGAGCTTGCTCTGACTTAAGTCCATCAGGTCAATGATACCATTCAACCATCTCATCCTCTGTCTTCCCCTTATCCTCCTGCCTTCGATCTTTCCCAGCATCAGTGTCTTTTCCAGTGCATCAGTTCTTCGCATCAGGTGGCAAAAGTATTGAAATTTCAGCTTCAGCATCAGACCTTCCAATGAATATTCAGGACTGATTTCCTTTAGGATGGACTGCTTTGATCTCCTTGCAGTCCAAGGGACTCTCAAGAGTCTTCTCCAACACCACAGTTCAAAAGCATTGATTCTTCGACTCTCTGATTTCTCTTAGCGTTTACCCTGCTTCATTTTCTACTCCGAGGCAAAACTTTCCTGTTAATCCAGGTATCTCTTGACTTCTTCTTGCATTCCAGTCTCCTGTGATGAGAAGGACATCTTTTTGGTGTTAGTTCTAGAAGGTCTTATAGGTCATCACAGAACCATTCAACTTCAGCTTCTTATGCATTCACGGTAGACTTGGATTACTGTAATAATGAATGGTTTCCCTTGGAAATGAACAGAGATCATCCTGTCATTTTTGAGATTGCATCCAAGTGCTGCATTTGAAACTCTTTTGTTGATTATGAGGATACTCCATTTCTTCTAAGGGATTCTTGCTCACAATAGTGGATATAATGGTCATCTGAATTAAATTCACCCATTCCAGTCTATTTTAGTTCATTTATTCCTAAAATGTTGATGTTCGCTCTTGCCATCCCCTGCTTGACCACTTCAAATTTATCTTGATTTGTGGACCTAACATTCCAGGTTCCTATGCAATCTTGTTCTTTACAGCATTGGACTTTACTTTCACCACCAGACACATCCACAACTATGCATTTCCCCTTTTGCTTATCCTCTTCATTTTTTCTGGAGCTGTTTCTTCCTTTTTCCCAGCAGCATATTGGATACCTACTAACCTGGGAGACTCATTTTTCAGTGTCATATCGTTTTGTCTTTTTATACTGTTCATGGAGTTCTCAAGGCAAGAATACTGAAGTGGTTTGCTATTGCCTTCTCCTGTGGGCCATGTTTTGTCAGAACTCTCCACTGTTAAAATTCACTGTAATTTTAGTGAACATCAGATATGTTTTCAATGTTTTCTTTTAGATCATATAATATATATTCCCTAATGATGTGAAATTCTTTGTAAAATAGTTCCAGTAATTTGGCCATTCATGGATTTATTTCTGTTGACTATTTTTTACCCTATATATGTATTTAACATTTTCCTGCTTCGTTGCTTTTATTATTTGCCAGAATAATATGCCAAACAAAAATGGATAATTTTTTATATTTGCTTGTATTCAGAAAATGGCATATACCTAAATTGCAAACATCTATATTGCAAACATTTATATGAGAAGAAATCCAGTCAGATCCATAGTGAAATCTGGATTTTGTTGCAGCTTTTTTTATATTTAGCTCAACACTGGCATTAAAAATGATTAAGACAGGGTCACTGCTTCTGTTTAAGCAGGATCTGCATCTTTGCTGTGGTGAGATTTCATAGAACTCTTTATACTTTGCATTCAAGCTACTATATACATTGCAACCAACTCATTGGTTGGTTTAGAATCTTTCTCTCTGATATATAGCATGATAGCTAGACTTTGGAGTTCTTGAAAATTTTCTTCACACAGAAACAAACCTTGAACTACTTGGTGCTTTGGAATTTCTCTTTGTTTTGCTACCTTCTTCCCTCACCCCGCTTATCTTTGTCCATGGTAGTGTACTTTAGGAAAGTCTAATGTGCCTTGGAAGGATGTCTCTCATTTCTTCTCTCTCATTTTTATCCTTCAAGTGAGATGAAGGATCCCAGTGCCTCAGGGATAATTTTGATCAGCTTTCCTTCCCAGCCTCAAGCCTTTGTGTGTCCACAGCCTTGTATTCAGTAGGAGCACTGTGCACTTTATAGAAGGGTTATCTTGTAGCTAGATCTCCGGAACAGTTTCCAGCCTACTGAGGTTATACCGTATGCTCTGAAAACATCAGTGGAAGAAATGGCAGGTGCTAGCTCATCGAGTTATTATGGCTCCTTGGGTTTCCAAGTCATCCCTTTTCTTTGACAGTGGTTAAAAGTTGGAGTGATTTCTCTTTATCGCTGTTCATGTTGTATTCCCTCCTTTTCTTGCTGACCTTTTAGGTTTGAAAACAGCCATGTGTTGCTTATAAGGGCTTCCCTGATGGCTTGTATAATGGAAAGATATGCTGAAAACTTAATTCATTTAGTTTCATTCAGTTCAGTTAAATTGCTCAGTCATGTCACACTCTTTGTGACCCCATGGATTGCAGCATGCCAGGCTTCCCTATCACCAACTGCCAGGGCCTACTCAAACTCATGTCCAGTGCATCAGTGATGCCATCCAACCATCTCATCCTCTTTCATCCCCTTCTCCTCCCTCCTTCAGTCTTTCCCAGCATCAGAGTCTTTTCCAATGAGTCAGTTCTTTGCATCATGTGGCCAAAGTATTGGAGTTTCAACTTTAGCTGCAGTCCTTCCGATGAATATTCAGGACTGATTTCCTTTAGGATGGATTGGATGGATCTCACAATCCAAGGGATTTTCAAAAGTCTTCCCCAGCACCACAGTCCAAAAGTATCAATTCTTTGGCTCTCAGCTTTCTTTATAGTCCATCTCTCACATCCATACATGACTACTGGAAAAACCATAGCTTTGACTAGACAGACCTTTGTTGGTAAAGTATTGTCTCTGCTTTTTAATATGCTGTCTAGTTTGATCATAACTTTTCTTCCACGGAGCAAGCATTTTTAAATTTCATAGCTGCAGTCACCATCTGCTATGATTATGGAATCCCCAAAATAAAGTCTGTCACTGTTTCCCCATCTGTTTGCCATGAAGTGATGGAACCATATGCCATGACCTTAGTTTTCTGAATGTTGAGTTTAAGCCAACTTTTTCACTCTCCTCTTTCACTTTCATCAAGAGGCTCTTTAGTTCTTCTTCACTTTCTGCCATAGGAGTCATATTATCTACATATCTGAGGTATGGACGTTTCTCTTTGCAGTATTGATTCCAGCTTGTGCTTCATCCAGCCCAGCGTTTCTCATGATGTACTCTGCTGCTGCTACTAAGTTGCATCAGTCGTGTCTGACTCTGTGCATATAAGTTAAATAAGCAGGGTGACAATATACAGCCTTGACATACTCCTTTTCCGACTTGGAACCAGTCTGTTTTTCCATGTCCAGTTCTGTTGCTTCCTAACCTGCATATAGATTTCTCAAGGGGNCTGCATATAAGTTAAATAAGCAGGGTGACAATATACAGCCTTGACATACTCCTTTTCCGACTTGGAACCAGTCTGTTTTTCCATGTCCAGTTCTGTTGCTTCCTAACCTGCATATAGATTTCTCAAGGGGCAGGTCAGGTGGTCTGATATTCCCATGTGATTCACAAAGTCAAAGGCTTTGGCATAGTCAATAAAGCAGAAGTAGATGTTTTTCTGGAGTTCCCTTGCTTTTTTGATGATCCAACAGATGTTGACAATTTGATCTCTGGTTCCTCTGCCTTTTCTAAATCCAGCTTGAACATCTGGAAGTTCACGGTTCATGTACTGTTGAAGCCTGGCTTGGAGAATTGAGCATTACTTTGCCAGCCAGTGAGATGAGTTTAGTTTAGCTTTTTTTTTTTTGTTTGTTTGAATGCTTATCATCTTGTTTGCTTTTTTTTAAATCAATAATTACTTTATTTTTAAAATATAAATTTATTTAATTAGAGGCTAATTACTTAACAATATTGTATTGGTTTTGCCATGCATCAACATGAATCGTCACGAGTGTGCATGTGTTCCCCATCCTGAAACCCCTCCCACCTTCCTCCTCATACCATCCCTCTGGGTCATCTCAGTGCACCAGCCCCAAGCATCCTGTATCCTGCATCGAGCTTGCACTGGTGATTCGTTTTACATATGATATTATACATCAAACATTTCAGTGTTTCAATGCCATTCACACAAATCATCCCACTGAAATTTTCTATGTGACTTGTTCTCATTGGTGAAGTGATGGTCATCAGTGAAGTTTTGCATTCTAATTGACAGTGGAAAGCCATGAAATCTACTTTTAATGTACTGGTGATTCGTTTTACATATGATATTATACATCAAACATTTCAGTGTTTCAATGCCATTCACACAAATCATCCCACTGAAATTTTCTATGTGACTTGTTCTCATTGGTGAAGTGATGGTCATCAGTGAAGTTTTGCATTCTAATTGACAGTGGAAAGCCATGAAATCTACTTTTAATGGTTCTTTAGGTTAAACTTAATTTTGAAGTAGAATAAGAAAGGACACTCCTTCTGAGTTACAGAGGACAGAAAAAAATCACTGCCATCTGTTTAATGATAGTAGGCATGATCACTTCACTCTCTCATGTATGTCAAGTGTAATAAAATAAAGTTATGCTGGCTAATGCACAGATGATCTCTCTTTAGATGAGTGATTTCCAATTGAATAATGTACAAAATCAACCTTCTTCATAATAAGCATATAAAATATCCATTAAATTTTTGCTATATAGCAAGGGACTGGCTAAGGGACTAGATCAAAGCAAAACCTTACACAGATATTTAATAAAGAAAAAAATACCACCACATATGTAGTATTAGTCCATTCTACTTATGGGTATTTATAAAGCTAAAATGTTTTGAAGGACTTCTTTGCTCTTTAACTCTTTGCTCTTTACTCTTTTAATTAATTAAAAGTTATATATATTTAAAGATGTTGAAATTTTCTCCACTGGCATTTATCATATAGGTTTGTCATTTAGGCTTTTTGTTGTGATTAGTCAGACCATCCTGTGGATAGGATAGAAGCAAAATTCCTAGAGGGAAATGGAATTTACATATACTTTTCAATATACTGTTAACAAAAATGGGAAGAGCATATACATCCTTTCTTTTTGTCTGAAGGAAATACACTTCTATAATTGTTTGTGCTATGAGCTGAATTCACTGAATTTTTGGTTGTTATATTTTATATAGGATATAATTTTTACTAAAATGAATGATAATGTGTGCTTATTCAGATTTGGATTTTGGCAGGTATTCTCTAGGAAATGACTGGTGTGGATCATTTTCAGGGAAGCAATTGGCAATATTTGTTGCCAGTGATAAAATTTGAATGTTAAAGTGAAAATTTGAATTTTGGAAAGCATACTTGGCACTGTGTTCTTGTAAGCTTACCAATCTTAAATTACTTTAAAATGAGATTGTAAGTGATTTTTAAGAATGTGATTATATCAAATAATAAAATATTTCAATGTATGAAAACTTTGTATAACTCTGTGAATTAATATTTTCCAAATTATCAGTGCATGCTGCTGAAAAATAATATACCAATTAAAGATCTATTCAAAGTGTAAGATAGACCAATAAGTTATAATTTAATATACTATAGAAATTTAATCAGTATGATTCCATTTTCTATACTTCAATAACATTTAATACATGACTGCTTGTCAGATTTTATTTATTATCTCAGTATAGTCACAGTTACCTGGAAAAGCTACAGAGACATTCTATGCTTTTGCAACTATGTATTTCTTTAGCACTTTTATTGAGTTATGATTCTCAGATGAGAAGTGTGCATATTTAAACTGTTCAAACTAATATTTTGATATACATCTATGTTGTGAAATGGCCAATATCAAAGATATANATTTTTTTACACGAACTCCCAAACATGAACCCCCCTCCCACCTCCCACCCCACATCATCCCTCCAGATCATCCCCATACACCAGCCCCAAGCGTCCTGCATCCTGCATTGAACATAGACTGGCAATTCATTTCTTACATGATAGTATACAAATTTCAGTGCTATTCTCCCAAATCATCCCACCCTCTCCCTCTCCCTCTCCTTCTCCCTCAGAGTCCATAAGTCCGCTCTACACATCTGTATCTCTTTTGCTGTCTTGCATACAGGTCCTCATTACCATCTTTCTAAATTCCATATATATGTGTTAGTATACTGTATTGGTGTTTTTCTTTCTGGCTTACTTCACTCTGTATAATTGGTTCTAGTTTCATCCATCTTATTAGAACAAGGCCAGAACTGCAAACATTCAGGATGAGGCTGTAATATTTTGTAATTATCATAAGCAAGATGCTATTAAACGTTAACGCATTTATCAGGTTGACTCAGGAAACAACTTGAAAGAGTGTCCTGGCCAAAGATGGGTATTGGTAACATTGGTAATTTAACTGCATGACAAATATAAGGGGGAAAGTAGAAGCAGTGACAGATTTTATTTACTTGAGCTCCAAAATCAGCCACAAAATTAAAAGACACTTGCTCCTTGGAAGGAAAGCTGTGACAAACCTAAGCATCATATTAAAAAGCAAAGGCATCACTTTGCTGACAAAGGTCCATCTAGTCAAAGCTATGGTTTTCCAGTAGTCATGTACAGATGTAAGAGTTGGACCATGAAGGAGGCAGTGTGCTGAAGAACTGATGCTTCTGAACTGTGGTGCTAGAGATGACTTTTGAGAGTACTTGGACAGCAAGGAGATCAAACTAGTCCATTCCAAAAAGAAATGGATGCTGAATATTCATTGAAAGGACTGATGCTGAAGTCTAAGCTCCAAAAATGTGGTCACCTGATGCAAAGAGCCAACTCATTGGAAAAGACCTGATTCTGGGAAGGATTGAAGGCAAAAGAAGAGGGTACAAGAAGCATCAAGATCTTTTCCTATAAGTCAGTTTTTGTACCTGGTGACCAAGGTATTGTAGCTTCAGCTTCAGCATCAGTCATCCCAGTGGATATTCAGGACTGATTTCCTTTGGAATGGACTGGTTGGATCTCCTTGCTGCCCAAGCGACTCTCAAGAGTCTTCTCCAACATCACAGTTCAGACACATCAATTCTTCAGCACTCAGTTTCTTAATGGTCCAACTCTCACATCCATACATGAATACTGGAAAAATACTTGGTATTATTTTTCCAAATAGCTTTGACGAGAAGATATTTGTTGGCAAAGTAATGTCTCTACTCTTTTAATATGCTGTCTAGCTTGGTCATAACTTTTTCCCCAAGAATCAAGTGTCTTTTAAATTTATGGCTGCAGTCAGCATCTGCAATGATTTTGGAGCCACAAAAAATAGAGTCTCTCACTGTTTCCATTGATTCCCCATCTGTTTGCCAAGAAATGATGGGACCAGAAACTATGATCTTAGTTTTCTGAATGTTGAGTTTTAAGCCAACGTTTTCACTCTCCTCCTTCATTTTCATCAACAGGCCCCTTTGTTCTTCACTTTCTGTCATAAGGGTGGTATCTTATGACAGACATATGTCATATATCATATGACATTGGCATATGACATATGACATTCACATATGTCATAAGGGTGGTATTGGAGGTTATTGATGTTTCTCCTGACAGTCTTGATTTCAGCTTGTGCTTCATCCAGCCCAGCATTTTGCATGATGTAAGTTACATAGGCAGAGTGACAATATACAGCCTTGACGTATTCCTTTCCCAATTAGGAACCAGTCCATTTTTCCATATCCAGTTATAATGGTTGCTTCTTCACCTGCATACAGGTTTCTTAGGAGGCAGGTAAGGTGGTGTGGTATTTCCATATCTTGAAGAGTTATCCGTGTTGTGATCCACACAGTAAAAAGTAAAAAGATTTGGCGTAGTCAATGAAGCAGAAGTAAATGTTTTTCTGAAACTCTCTTGTTTATTGTATGATCCAGTGGATGTTGAAAATTTGATCTCTGGTTCCTCTGCTGCTGCTACTAAGTCACTTCAGTCGTGTCTGACTCTGTGTGACCCCATAGACGGCAGCCACCAGGCTCCCCCATCCCTGGGATTCTCCAGGCAAGAATACTGGAGTGGGTTGCCATTTCCTTCTCCAATGCATGAAAGAGAAAAGTGAAAGTGAAGTCGCTCAGTCTGTCTGACTGTTAGCGACCCCATGGACTGCAGCCCACCAGGCTACTCCGTCCATTGGATTTTCCAGGCAAGAGTACTGGTTCCTCTACCTTTTCTAAATCCAGCTGAACATCCTGAAGTTCAGTTTATGTACTGTTGAATCCTGGCTTGGAGAATTTTGAGCATTCTTTGCTAGCCTCTGAGATTAGTGCATTTGTGTGGTAATTTGAACATTCTTTGGCATTGCCTTTCTTTGGGATTGGAATGAAAACTGACTTTTTCCAGTCCTGTGGCCACTGCTGAGCTTTCCAAATTTGCTGGTATATTGAATGCAGCACTTTCACAGCATCATCTTTCAGGATTTGAAATAGCTCAACTGGAATTCCATCACTTCCACTAGCTTTGTACGTAGTGATGCTTTCTAAGGCCCACTTGACTTTGCATTCAAGGATGTCTGGTTCTAGGTGAATAATCACACCATCGTGGTTATCTGGGTCATGAAGATCTTTTTTGTATAGTTCTTCTGTGTATTCCCGCAACCTCTTCTTAATATCTTCTGCTTCTGTTAGGTCCATACAGTATCTATCTTTAATTTTGCCCATCTTTGCATGAAATGTCCCCTTGGTATCTCTAATTTTTTTGATGAGCTCTCTGGATTTTCTCGTTCTATTGTTTTCCTCCATTTCTTCGCATTGATCACTGAGGAAGGCTTTCTATCTCTCCATGCTATTCTCTTGAACTCTGCATTCAAACTGGTATATCTTTCCTTTTCTCCTTTGCCTTTAGCTTCTCTACTTTTCTCAGCTATTTATAAGAGCTCCTCAGACTATCATTTTGCCTTTTAACATTTCTTTTTCTTGGGGATGGTCTTGATCACTGCCTCCTGTATAATGTCATGAACCTCCATGCATGGCTCTTCAAGCACTCTATCAGATCTTATCCCTTGAATCTATTTGTCACTTTCAATGTATAATTGTAAGGGATTTGATTTAGGTCATATCTGAATGGTCTAGTAGTTTTCCTTACTTACTTCCATTTATCTCACAATTTGCCAGTAAGTAGTTCATGATCTCTTGCTGTTGCTGCTGCTGCTGCTGCTGCTGCTAAGTTGCTTCAGTCGTGTCTGACTCTGTGCGACCCCACAGACAGCAGCCCACCAGGCTTCTCCATCCCTGGGATTCTCTAGGAAGAACACTGGAGTGGGTTGCCATTTCCTTCTCCAGTGTTCATGATCTGAGGCCCAGTCAGTTCCTGGTCTTGTTTTTGCTGACTGTATAGAGTTTCTCCATCTTTGGCTTCAAAGAATATAATCAATCTGATTTTGGTATTGACCATTTCGTTGATGTCCATTTTAGTTCATTGATTCCTAAAATGTAGATGTTCACTCTTGCCATCTCCTGTTTGACCACTTCCAATTTACCTTGATTCATGGACCCAACATTCCAGGTTCCTATGCAGTATTTTTCTCTACAGCATCAGACTTGCTTCCATCACCAGTCATATCCACACCTGAGTGTTGATTTTGCTTTGGTGCCATCTCTTCATTCTTTCTGGAATTTTCTCTCCACTCTTGTCCAGTAGTATGTTGGGCACCTATGGACCTGAGGAGCGCATCTTTCAGTGTCATATCTCTTTTGCCTCTTCATACTGTTCATGAGATGTCCATGCAAGAATACTGACATGGTTTGCCATTCCCTTTTCCAGTGCACCACATTTTGTCAAACTCTCCCCTGTGACCCATCTGTCTTTGGTGGCCCTAAATGGTATGGCTCACGGTTTCATTGAGTTAGACAAGGCTGTGGTCCATATGATCAGTTAATTTGTTATCTGTGATTGTGGTTTTCTTTCTGTCTGCCCTCTGATGGAAGCTTCCTGAGAAAGAGACTGATTGAGGGGGAAACTGAGTCTTGTTCTGATTGGTGGGGCCATGCTCAGTAAATTTTCAGCCCAACTTTCTGTTGATGGGCAGGGCTGTGTTCCTTCCTGTTGTTTGACCTGAGAGAAAACTATAGTGGAGGTAATGAAGATAATGGCAACCTCCTTTAAAAGGTCCCGTGCACACCCTGAACCAACTCAGTGCCCCTGACTCGGCAGCAGAAGGCTGAGTAATAAAGAATTGATGCTTTTGAAGTGTAGTGTTGGAGAAGATTCTTGGCAGTCCCTTGTACAGCAAGGAGATCAAGCTAGTCATTCCTAAATGAAATCAACCCTGAATATTCATTGGAAGTTCTGATGCTGAAACTGAAGTTCCAATACTTTAGCCACCTAATGTGAAGAGCCAACTCACTGTGGAAAAAAACAAAAACAAAAACAAAACTGATGCGGTGAGAGATTGAGGGAAAGAGGAGAAGAGAATGAAAAAGGATAAGGTGGCTGGATAGCATCATTGACTCAGTGGAGATGAGTCTGAGCAAACTCCACAAGACAGTGAAGGACAGGGGAGCCTGATGTGCTGCAGTCCATGGTGTCACAAAGATTCGAACGC
Source organism: Oreotragus oreotragus (assembly GCA_006410675.1). Taxonomy (NCBI): domain Eukaryota; kingdom Metazoa; phylum Chordata; class Mammalia; order Artiodactyla; family Bovidae; genus Oreotragus; species Oreotragus oreotragus. Next base: position 166,223 of record SJYX01003751.1, on the reverse strand, counting down.
AACTTAGCAATTGAGCGACTCCCTTTCATTGGTCTAAGGCTGTTATTGGAAGTAGTATTATAAACTCAAGTTTCATTAACGTAAACTCGTGTTTGTATGAGAGACTTCCCTGGTGGTTCAGATGGTAAAGAATCGGCCTGCAATGCGGGAGACCCGAGTTTGATGCCTGGAACCCACTCCAGTATTCTTGCTTGAAAAGTCCAGTGGACAAAGGAGCCTGGTAGGCTACAAACTGTGGGGTCACAAGGGTCAGACACAACTGAGCAACTAACACATACACACGTTTGTGATTTTATATTATCAACAATATAAACTCAGTTAGCCCTGTCTGTTGAGAAGGCCTAGAAGATGTGACTCCACAGTAGCAATTTGTATGCTTAGTTTTGGTTTCTAAGATTTTGGGGGCTGGTGCACTGGGATGACCCAGAGGGATGGTATGGGGAGGGAGGTGAGAGGGGGATTCAGGATTGGGAACACGTGTACACCCATGGCAGATTCATGTTGATGTATGGCAAAACCAATACAATATTGTAAAGTAAAAACAAAACAAAACAAAATAAAACAAAACAAACAGGAAAATAAAATAAAAATAAAGAAATAAAGAAGACATTTGGGGGTTTACTGAGAAAGTGATTGATTCTAAGGATGGCATAGAGATAATAAGATGATCCTGAATTATTCTGTATTGCCAGAAAACATGGACATATTCAAAAATGAAGAAAGGAAAAAGGGGATGAGGGAATGTCAAAAGAGCACAGGAGCCTATCTGAATATCACGGGTGCTTAGTTGCTCAGTGATTTCTGACTCTTTGTGACCCCATGGACTGCAGCCCTCCAGGCTCCTATGTCCATGGGGGTTCTCCAGGCAAGAATACTGGAGTGAGTTGTCATGCCCTCCTCCAGGGGATCTTCCCAACCCAGGGGTTGAACCCAGGTCTCCCACATTACAGGCAGGTTCTTTATCATCTGAGCAACCAGGGAAGCACAAGAATACTGGATTGGGTAGCCTATCCTTTCTCCAGGGGAGTGGTCAAAGTTAAAACATTTTATTCAGGGAGATAAATAATCATTCGATTTGATTATAGTTTAAACATCTTTAATCCTTCCTGATATATTCTGATTAGGAAGAAAGGACAGCAGTCTTTTTGAAGAATAATTCTAATTAACAATGGAAAAGAAATGAGTTAAACAGAAAGCTGTCAGGACATTATAAAATAATAATAATCACTGCTGGCAAGATCCCCTGGTGGTTGATGAAATCATTTGGTACATATTTAAGGAGAAATAGAATCTTTGTATATATTCAAAGTATCTTCTTCAAAACAAATATTTATTGATTATAAATCAAAGATAGTATATGCATAATGTTTAGAAAGCTTAACATCACCAATAATAAAACATACTGATATCGTGTCCCTTTGATATAATGCACAGAGAAGGGCAAATTACATTGTGTTATTCCCAGTAATGTATCCTCTCAGAGAAATCATGAGAAAACATCAAAGCAATACACACTAAGGGATACACACTAAGGGACTTCAACAAAATATCTAACCAGTACACTTCACAAATCTTAAGATCACAAAAGCAAGGATTCCATGCACAAACTAATCCATGGTGACAGTGGTAAAAATAAATATTAAGTCTGAAGGGGAAAATTGACTAGAGGGATTGGAAGGGGGGCTTCTAGGTTGCTTGAAAGGATAGTTATTTAGATAGGTATAGATAGATAGAGCTGAATTATAGTTCAGTGTTTCATCTTTAATAATTAAGCAAATTATTTTCTTAAGATTTGCTTCCCTTGTAGCTCAGTTGATAAAAAGTCTACCTGCAATGCAGGAGACCCAGATTTGATTCCTTGGTTGGGAAGATACCCTGGAGAAGAAAATGGCAATCCACTCCAGTATTTTTGTCTGGAGAATCCCATGTACATAGGAGCCTGGCAAGCTACAGTCTATGGGGTCACTAGAGTTGGACACAGCTGAGCAACTAAGCACACACAAGGTATACCGCAACATTTTTTTTCAAGTGATGGAAGTAAAAAAAACTTTCGTAAGGTTCAGAGTACCTGTAATTGATGTCTGTCTTCTAATTTTTGTTTACTTCATCCTGTTGATTTGGAGAGCCTTAGTTTCCACGAGGAAGTGTTATGTACAGATCCTTCATAATCTACCACTGCCTGACCTGTTCAGATTTATTTTCTACTCCTCTCCTATGATAAAATTTGTATTTTAAAATATTTTAAAAATACTTTACAGAAAATATTTAAAACATATTCTGTACCTTACCATTCAATTATTCATTTAATATTTACTGAATATTTATTTCTACAATCCAGTTACTGCTCTAGACATTTGGGATATAGTTTAACTAGACTTACAGTCTTTTTGTAACTTTACCTTCTTTTGATGATGAGAAAAAGTTTACATTCTGGTGATGGGAGAAAAACAGATAATGGCTGTGCAGGAAGTTATCTATGGCCATACTGCAGTTATTGAATAGATTGTTAGGGTAGTTGCTGGAAAGAGACTGCTTTAAAAAAGTAGTATTTATTTTTTGATTCCAAATAATGAGAGGAAACCAGCTGATACTAGGTGGTAGAGTATTGTAGGCTGTAATAATGACTACTGTAAATTTTGGAAAAATCTTACCAAGGGAGAGGGATCTATGGGCAAGTGTCTAGAAAACAGAAAGAGTAAGAGAAAGTTATGTGATAAGAAGTTAGCAGTGCATATCACACATTTTTTAAGATAAGGGAATAAGACATTTTTGTTAATCCTTTATTTTTAGTAATTTTAAGTGTAATTTGGAATAAATTGAGTAATTTTAAGCAGGGTGGGACCATGATTGCTTTATATGTTTAAAATGCATTATCTAACCACTGCTTGGAAGGATTGTTTCAAGGTAGACAGAAAGGAAGTAGAGAAACTTAGGTAGAAGGCTTTGGCAGTATGCTAAACACTATATATTAACTCTGTGGCCTAGAGTAGAAAGGTAGAGATGACAAGTATAAATTTTCCAGCTTTATTTTTAGAGGTAGAGATGGCACAACATATTAATGAATTAAACATGGAGATATGAAATACAGGGGCATTAAATATGCCTAATTTTATGGCTTGAGTTACTCTGTGGATGACAGTGCCATCCATTTATTAAGATGTCCTTTTATGTGATGCTTCCTAATACACTTCTGCTAAACTCTCAGTTATTCACCAAACAGTACAGTACCCCCCCCTTGTTTAAATTACTGATTATCTAACCAGCACTACCTCTCATACCTAACTTATATGTCTTATCCACCCATAAATTCATTTCTTACACCATTTTACATATTTTTAAATGAGTGTATTTTTCTTATGAGGATGAAATCATCTTGAGGGAAAGGCAGATTTAAAAAAAAAAAGTGTTTTCCTATCTTTTCAAGATTTCATGACAAATACTACAGCTATACTATATAATATAGTAGCTACTAACCTCATGTAGATGATTCAATTTGAATCAATTTAAATTTCAATTAGTTAAAATTAAGTTCCTTAGTTACAGAAGCTAGTGTGAAGTGCTCAATGGCCATGCCTGGCTAGTGGCTATTGTAACTTTGACAGAACAGTATAGAAAATTTTCATAATTTTCAGTTAAATAGTGATGTTGAGAGTCAGTAAATGGATGGTAAATTGAAGTTAAGTAAAACTGCCAAGCTGTGGTTCAGTTCAGTTCAGTTCAGTTCAGTCGCTCAGTCGTGTCCAACTCTTTGCGACCCCATGAATCGCAGCACGCCAGGCCTCCCTGTCCATCACCATCTCCCGGAGTTCACTCAGACTCACGTCCATCGAGTCCGTGATGCCATCCAGCCATCTCATCCTCGGTCATCCCCTTCTCCTCCTGCCCCCAATCCCTCCCAGCATCAGAGTCTTTTCCAATGAGTCAACTCTTCACATGAGGTGGCCAAAGTACTGGAGTTTCAGCTTTAGCATCATTCCTTCCAAAGAAATCCCAGGGTTGATCTCCTTCAGAATGGACTGGTTGGATCTCCTTGCAGTCCAAGGGACTCTCAAGAGTCTTCTCCAACACCACAGTTCAAAAGCATCGATTCTTCAGCGCTCAGCCTTCTTCACAGTCCAACTTTCACATCCATACATGACCACAGGAAAAACCATAGCCTTGACTA
>SJYX01003751.1:89470-133921 GCA_006410675.1 Oreotragus oreotragus | reverse complement strand
TGAGCTTTAAGCCAACTTTTTCACTCTCCTCTTTCACTTTCATCAATAGGCTTTTTAGTTTCTCTTCACTTTCTGCCATAAGGGTGGTGTCATCCGCATATCTGAGGTGATTGATACTTCTCCCAGCAATCTTGATTCCAGCTTGTGCTTCTTCCAGCCCAGCATTTCTCATGATGTACTCTGCATAGAAGTTAAATAAGCAGGGAGACAATATACAGCCTGGACGTACTCCTTTTCCTATTTGGAATCAGTCTGTTGTTCCATGTTCAGTTCTAACTATTGCTTCCTGATCTGCATATAGGTTTTCAAGAGGCAGGTTAGGTGGTCTGGTATTCCCATCTCTTTCAGAATTTTCCACAGTTTATTGTGATCTACACAGTCAAAGGCTTTGGCATAGTCAATAAAGCAGAAATAGATGCTTTTCTGGAACTCTCTTGCTTTTTTGGTGATCCAGCGGATGTTGGCAATTTGATCTCTGGTTCCTCTGCCTTCTTTTCTAAAACCAGCTTAAACATCTGGAAGTTCACGGTCCACGTAATGCTCAATCCTGGCTTGGAGAATTTTGAGCATTACTTAGCTAGCGTGTGAGATGAGCGCAATTGTGCGGTAGTTTGAGCATTCTTTGGCATTGCCTTTCTTTGGGATTGGAATGAAAACTGACCTTTTCCAGTTCTGTGGCCATTGCTGAGTTTTCCAAATTGCTGGCATATTGAGTGCAGCACTTTCACAACATCATCTTTCAGGATTTGAAATAGCTCAACTGGAATTCCATCACCTCCACTAGCTTTGTTCGTAGTGATGCTTTCTAAGGCCCACTTGACTTCACATTTTAGGATGTCTGGCTATAGGTGAGTGATTACACCATCGTGATTATCTGGGTCATGAAGCTCTTTTTTTTGTACGGTTCTTCCATGTATTCTTGCCACCTCTTCTTAATATCTTTTGCCTCTGTTAGGTCCATACTATTTCTGTACTTTATGCAGCCTATCTTGCATGAAATGTTCCCTTGGTATCTCTAATTTTCTTGAAGAGATCTCTATTCTTTCCCTTTCTATTGTTTCCCTCTATTTCTTTGCATTGATCACTGAGGAATGCTTTCTTATTTCTCCTTCTTATTCTTTAGAACTCTGCATTCACATGCTTGTATCTTTCCTTTTCTCCTTTGGTTTTCAGTTCTCTTCTTTTCACAGCTATTTGTAAGGCCTCCTCAGACAACCATTTTGGTTTTCTGCATTTCTTTTCCATGGGGATGGTCTTGACCCCTGTCTCCTTTACAGTGTCACAAACCTCCGTCCATAGTTCATCAGGCACTCTATCTATCAAATCTAGTCCCTGAAATCTATTTCTCAGTTCCATTGCATAATCATAAGGGATTTGATTTAGGTCATACCTGAATGGTCTAGTGGTTTTCCTCACTTTCTTCAATTTAAGTCTCAATTTGGCAATAAGGAGTTCATGATCTGAGCCACAGTCAGCTCCTGGTCTTGTTGACTGTATAGAGCTTCTCCATCTTTGGCTGCAAAGAATATAATCAATCTGATTTCAGTGTTGATCATCTGGTGATGTTCATGTGTAGAGTCTTCTCTTGTGTTGTTGGAAGAGAGTGTTTGCTATGACCAGTGTGTTTTCTTGGCAAAGCTCTATTAGCCTTTGCTCTCCATTCCATACTCCAAAGCCAAATTTGCCTGTTACTCCAGCTGTTTCTTGACTTCCTACTTTTGCATTCCAGTCCACTATAATGAAAAGGACATCTTTTTTCGGTGTTAGTTCTAAAAGGTCTTGTAGGTCTTCATAGAACCTTTCAACTTCAGCTTCTTCAGCGTTACTGGTTGGGGCATAGGTTTGGATTACCGTGATACTGAATGGTTTGCTTTGGAAATAAACAGAGATCATTCTGTCGATTTTGAGATTGCATCCAGGTACTGAATTTTGGACTCTTTTGTTGACCATGATGGCTACTCCATTTCTTCTAAGGGATTCTTGCCCATAGTAGTAGATATAATGGTTATCTGAGTTAAATTCACCCATTCCAGTCCAGTTTAGTTCACTGATTCCTAGAATGTTGATGGCCACTCTTGTCATCTCATGTTTGACCACTTCCAAATTGCTTTAATTCATGGACCTGACATTCAAGGTTCCTATACAATATTGCCCTTTGTAGCATTGGACCTTGCTTCTATCACCAGTCATATCCACAACTGGGTATTGTTTTTTGCTTTGATTCCACCCCTTGATTCTTTCTGGAGTTGTTTCTCCACTGATCTCCAGCAGCAAATTGGGCACCTACCGACCCGCGGAGTTCCTCTTTCAGTATCCTATCATTTTGCCTTTTCATACTGTTCATTGGGTTCTCAAGGCAAGAATACTGAAGTGGTTTGCCACTGCCTTCTCCAGTGGACCACATTATAGGTATCATTATATCATGTTAAACTCAGGATATTAATAAACTATATGAAAGAATATGAACATTAAAACAGAAATGGCTGCATGGTGAGGGGGCAGGGTGGTGGTGGTGTGTAATTAGACTGCTGGAGTACTCCAAAACCCCACTAACCACACCTCTTTTGTCAGCAGAAGCAGACTTATCTCCCAAGTATCCCATGAGACTATTCTTGCATTGCTTGAACACTATTCACACAATCCCTGGAGCAATCAAACCTCTTCATGTACATCTCCAGTAACTCTAATTTTATAATTTTATCCAAATATGTAATGAGACTGAGAATCTAGTATTCCCCAGGGCCAATTATGAAGTTAACCTACTAGAAAAAAGTAAAAGGATTGCAAAGCTTTGTTAATTTATATTGAAAGAAATCTATGTGATATTTGTGAATATGGATTCTGAGAGCATTTGATCAATGATAAAGAAACAGAATTTTTAGTAAAGCTGATTTTTTTAAAGAGTACTTTGAGAACTTCATATTCCAATGGGAAATAAAAAAGCAACTGTTTCTAGATTTTGTTAACTATACTTTTAACTCAGCATTATCTCTCACTAAATCAGGATGAGATGCTGAAAATTCCTTGGTCTTATGTAGTGAAATAAATAGAAAACATATTTATCAATATCAAAATATATTTAAAATGTGCAGTGAACACCTACTGAAATTCATCAAAGCATCAAGAACTGTCAGGTTATGAGAGTCATAATATTGTTGAAATGCATTGTGGTGATATTTCTGTGAAAGTCAGAGATGTTGCTAGTAGATTCTGCTTCTTAAAATAAGTTCCCTAATATTTGGGTTGGTGTAACAACTATGGAATCAGGATTGCTGGGAGAAATATCAATAACCTCAAATATGCAAATGACACCACCTTTATGGCAGAAAGTGAAGAGGAACTAATAAGCATCTTGATGAAAGTGAAAGTGGAGAGTGAAAAAGTTGGCTTAAAGCTCAACATTCAGAAAACGAAGATCATGGCATCTGGTCCCATCACTTCATGGGAAATAGATGGGGAAACAGTGGAAACAGTGTCAGACTTTATTTTTGGGGGCTCCAAAATCACTGCAGATGGTGACTGCAGCCATAAAATTAAAAGACGCTTACTCCTTGGAAGAAAAGTTATGACCAACCTACATAGCATATTCAAAAGCAGAGACATTACTTTGCCAACAAAGGTCCATCTAGTCAAGGCTATGGTTTTTCCAGTGGTCATGTATGGATGTGAGAGTTGGACTGTGAAGAAAGCTGAGCGCCGAAGAATTGATGCTTTTGAACTGTGGTGTTGGAGAAGACTCTTGAGAGTCCCTTGGACTGCAAGGAGATCCAACCAGTCCATTCTGAAGGAGATCAGCCCTGGGATTTCTTTGGAAGGAATGATGCTAAAGCTGAAACTCCAGTACTTTGGCCACCTCATGCGAAGAGATGACTCATTGGAAAAGACTTTGATACGGGGAGGGATTTGGGCCAGGAGGAGAAGGGGACGACAGAGGATAAGATGTCTGGATGGCATCACTGACTCAACACGTGAGTCTGAGTGAACTCCGGGAGTTGGTGATGGACAGGGAGGCCTGGTGTGCTGCGATTCATGGGGTCACAAAGAGTCAGACACGACTGAGCAACTGAACTGAACAACTATAGATAATGGAGGCCAAATAACTTCATGTAAATGCAAAAATTATTCAGTGATTATGGAGTTCTTGGTACTGAAAGAGGCAAGACATTAAAGTCCAATTGGTTTATAAATAGGATAAAAAGCTATACAAAACTAAACAAAACAAACAATATAAATCTAGATCTGGCAGCTAGAGATTTATCCTTAATCAGTGTAATAGAAACTTAAATTGTCTTAACAGTTTCTCAAAAATCTGTCATTTCACAGTCCCAGGTTCTCTTTAATGAAACTCAGTAACAAAGAGAAAGCGTTTTATGATAACGTAGGAAGTCTGCATTATAAATCTTCATTTTTGCCTTGTGAATAGGGCTTTGGAAATGACCTTGGATTGTAATACATTAATAGAGTAGTAATCCTATTTGAAGTTTCCATCTGGATGTGTTCTCTATTATAATAAATTAACATAGTCAGTGTTAGTTACTACTCTGGAAGTTACCTTGTTACCTTGTTTATTCCTACTAAAATAAGTTAAAATTCCTTTGGTGGACTTATAATCCTAAAGATGTATAAATTGGGGGACATTTTTCTTAAAAAAATTAAGTATACATGTATATATTAAGGGATATGTAGGAAACTATACAATTGAAAGGTCCTAAAATTAAAGCTTTATTGGCTTCTTGAAAAAAATCTGTCTTTGAGAACAGCATCACTGTTTTGTTTCAGGATTCCATGAACTTTTCTGCTCTCGTACACAGTGTAGTCTGAAGGAGCCTTCCTAATCTCCATATTCTGTAAAAATGGGACATTTTTCTTAAAAAAATTAAGTATACATGTATATATTAAGGGATATGTAGGAAACTATACAATTGAAAGGTCCTAAAATTAAAGCTTTATTGGCTTCTTGAAAAAAATCTGTCTTTGAGAACAGCATCACTGTTTTGTTTCAGGATTCCATGAACTTTTCTGCTCTCGTACACAGTGTAGTCTGAAGGAGCCTTCCTAATCTCCATATTCTGTAAAAATATAACGGTTGCCCAGTGAAAGACAATCTGATGACATTTCCTGGATAGATCCTTGATATTTTGAAGAGAGACATGTATTCCCACGTTAGAAGGTAATTCCCAGGGAAATATTTGGGCTTGCCATCTCAGTCAGATTCTGGATCTGTGTCTAATTGTGTTTTAAAATGTCCCCTCTAGAGAACATTTACAACACAGTTATGAATGCAGAGTAACTATGCATGGTAGGTATAAGTAAAGATTATAACAGACCTTTTTCCTCTTCTGTTCTCTCTCTCTCCCAGTGTATTTGGGCCTTAATTTTGCCACATGCTAATTACAAAAACCTGAGAAAAGTAGAATTTCAGCTGTCTCACCAAGCAGCAGTGTTAAGGACAAAAAAACACAAACAAACAACAAACCGATGACTAATAAACCATGTATAGTTGTTCACTCAGCTGTGTCCGACTCTTGCGATCCCATTGACAGCAACACAACAGGCTTCCCTGTCTTTCACCATTTCCTGGAGCATTCTCAAACTCCTGTCCTTTGAATCAGTGATGCCATCCAACCATCTCATCCTCTATTATCACCTTCTCCTCCTGCCTTCAATCTTTCTCAGCATCAGGGTCTTTTCAAATGAGTTGGCTCTTCACATCAGGTGGCCAAAGTATTGGAGCTTCAGCTTCAACATCAGTCCTTCCAATGAACACCCAGGAGTGATCTCCTTTAGAATGGACTGGATCTCCTTGCAGTCCAAGGGACTTCAAGAGTTTTCTCCAATACCACAGTTCAAAAGCATCAATTCTTTGTCACTCAGCTTTCTTTATAATCCTACTGTTACATCCATATGTGACTACTGGAAAAACCATAGCCTTGACTAGACAGACCTTTGTTTGCAAAGTAATGTCTCTGCTCTTAATATGCTGTCTATAGGATGGTAGTAACTTTTCTTCCAAGGAGTGTTCATCTTTTAATTTTATGGCTGCAGTCACCATCTGCAGTGATTTTGGAGCCCCCCAAAGTAAGTCTGTCACTGTTTCCACTGTTTCACCATCTATTTGAAATGATGGGACCAGATGCCATGATCTTAGTTTTCTGAATGTTGAGCTTTAAGCCAACGTTTTCATTCTCTTTCACTTTCATCAAGAGGGTCTTTAGTTCTTTGCTTTCTGCCATATTGGTGGTGTCATCTGCATATCTGAGTTATTAATATTTCTCCTGGAAATCTTGATTCCAATTTGTGCTTTATCCAGCCCAGCGTTTCTCATGATGTACTCTGCAAAAAAGTTAAATAAGCAAGGTGACAATATACAACCTTAAGATACTCCTTTCCCTATTTGGAACCAGTCTGTTGTTCCATATCCAGTTCTAACTGTTGCTTCCTGACTTGCATACAGATTTCTCAAGAGGCAGATCAGGTGGTCTGGTATTCCCATCTTTTTCAGAATTTTCCAGTTTATTTATCCACACAGTCAAAGGCTTTGGCATAGTCAATAAAACAGAAATAGATGTTTTTTCTGGAACTCTCTTGCTTTCTTGATAATCCAAGGGATGTTGGCATTTTGATCTCTGGTTCCTCTGTCTTTTCTAAAGCTATAATTACATCAGGATTATCTATATAATCCAGGACAATCTCCTTATTTTAAGGTCAGCTATTTAGCAAATTAATTTTATCAACAACCTTAATTCCACTTTTGTCATGTAATTTAAAGTAGTCACAAGTTCTGATCTTTAGCAACTAAGACATTGTGGGCAGGAGAGGCAGCATTATTCTTCTTAAAACACTAATTTCTTGTTAGTTGGCCTTTATATATCATGCATGTCTTTAGTCATATACTTTCAATTTATAAGTGTATAGTGTTATGTTACCCTGGTGGCTCAGCTGGTAAAGAATCCACCTGCAATTTGGGAGACCTGGGTTCTCCCAGGTTGGAAAGATCCCCTGTAGAAGAGAACAGCTACCTACTCTGGTATCTGCCTGGAGAATTCCATGGACTGTATAATCCATGGAGTAGCAAAGAGTTGGACTCAACTGAACGACTTTCACTGTAAATATAAAATTTAAAAACTCAAAATTAATGCAAAAAATCATAATGTGCAACTGTAGAGTAAAAACTATAAAATTTAGATAAGGACATAGTGTTTGTTTATTATCTCAAATTATTGTGCATTGTGAATGGTCTTTCCAATAATCCCATACTTTTTGATTCATGAGTGTTGACAATGAATTGGGCAGCATGGAGCTTTGTACATCAAATATTTTCTGATTGGTCAGCATTATTCACTTTTCCCTCTTGGTCACAATGTACTAGAACATTTTGCTAAAAGTATATGTATATATCAGGGCACCTTATTTCCTTTTGCCTCAGACTATGGTGTGGCATGAACTTATCCTGCTATTCTACCCCCAGGTCTGAGTGGAGGTCATGCTTTGCAATGTCTGTTTGCTTTTTAACTGTCTTTCACAAATGAAAAGAACCTTCTCATACCACTTTTATCCCACCTTCCATGCCTTGATTTCAAAAAATGAGACCAGATCTGATTTCTTACCCTCACTAAATCTTTGATACTTCTGGAATGAAAGCAAAGCTGAAGTGACTTTAGCACTGATCGCTGTGGTATGTTCTGATGTCTGGAAATACTTATCTTGATTTGGAGCCATCTCTGTTATTTGATTTTCTATATTTTTTGGTAAACTTTATGAACCATTTCTATGTGTTTGAAAGAGAGGAAGCACATGAAGAGTGAGACCTTATTAAGTTTCTTTGATCAGTAATCCATTTTTTTAAACACATGTAGTCTAGAGAGATGATAGTTTTTGCAATGAAAATGGCACTGATGATGTATCCTGTCACATCTTTTTTTTTCCTCATACATGCTTTTACTTAAGTCTTCTGCTTACTAAAATGTAATTAGAAATTACAAAGAAATCATACTAAAGCACATGTAACTAGAGCAGTTTGCTTCATCTCTGACCTTCTACTATCAAGAATGTAATACTTTTACACGGTTATTTTTTTCCTTTGTGGTGGTGGATCTAAGTATACAAACATATAAAAAAAATGTTACTTATTAGATGTATAGTTTCTTCTAATTTTCCCTTATAGTATGATTCTTTCTATAAAGGAACACTGGCACAGCTTTTCTATTATAAGAAACTATTTATACCTTTGGTTCTTTACTCAGGTTTTTATAAAAGATGGAAACATATTTTATTCCACTTTACATATTTTCCTTAAATTGTGAAAATTTAAAATGCCAGTGGTTCTTGTTGTCTTCATTGTGGTTCAGCCACTAAGTCGTGTATGACCTCTTTGCAACCCCATGGACAGTACCGCGCTAGGCTTCCTTGTGCTTCGCTATCTCCGAGTTTACTCAAACTCATGACCATTGAGTCAGTGATGCCATCCAACCATCTCATCCTCTGTTGCACCCTTCTCCTCTTGCCCTCAATCTTTCCCAGCATCAGGGAATTTTCCAATGAGTTGGCTCTTTGCATCAGGTGATCAAAGTATTGGAGTTTCAGCCTCAGTCTTTCCAATGAATATTTAGGTTTGATCTCCTTTAAGACTGACTGATTTTATCTCCTTGCTGTATAAAGGACTCTCAAGAGTCTTCAGCACCAGTTTGGAGGCATCCATTCTGGGCTGCTCAGCCTTCTTTATAGTCCAACTCGCATATCCATACAGGACTACTAGAAAAATCATAGCTTTGACTATGCGAACATTTGTTGGCAAAGTGATGTCTCTGTTTTTTAATACACTGTCTAGATTGTCATAGCTTTTCTTCCAAGGAGCATGCGTATTTTAATTTCATGGCTGCAGTCATCATCTGCAGTGATTTGGGAACCCAAGAAAATGAAATTGGACACTGTTTCCACTTTACTCCATCTATTTGCCATGAAGTAATGTGACCAGATATCGTGATCTTAGTTTTCTCGATTCTGAGTTTTAAGCCAGCTTTTCACTCTCCTCTTTACCTTCATCAAGAGGCTCTTTAGTTCCTCTTCACTTTCTGCCATTAAAGTGTCATCATCTACATGTCTAAGGTTGCTATTATTTCTCCTGGTGATCTTGATTCCAGCTTCTGAGTGGTCCAGCCCAGTTATTTCATATGATGTACTCTGCATATAAGTTAAATAAACAGGGTGACAATATACAGCTTTGACATACCCATTTCCCAGTTTTGAAGAAGTCAGTTTTTCCATGTCCAGTTCTAATTGTTGCTTCTTGTCCTGCAAACTGGTTTCTCAAGAGGCAGATTAGGTGGCCTGGTATTCCCATCTCTTTAGGAATTTTCCACAGTTTTTTGTGATCCACACAGTCAAAGGCTTTAGCATAGTCAATGAAACAGAAGTAGACTTTTTTTGGAATTCCCTTGCTTTTTATTATGGTCCAGGGGATGTTTACAATTTGATCTCTGATTCTTCTATGTTTTCTAAATTCATCTTGTACATCTGAAATCTCAGTTCACATACTGCTAAAGCCTAGCTTGAAGGATTTTGAGCATAATCTTATTAGCATGTGAAATTAGTGCAGTTGTGTGGTAATTTGAACATTCTTTGGCAAATTACAAAGAATGGGGAATTATTTAATTCCAACTGCCTTCTTTGGGGTTGGAATTAAAACTTATATATGTCTTAAATTAATATTAACAGCTCATTAAATTCAAAATAGTTTGGAACACATATCATGCATATCTTTGAAACTTTTATTGTAAAATGATGGAAAATGTTTACTTTCATCATTTTTAAGTTTAGAAAAAATGATAGTCTGAAGAAGCAAGGTGATTTCTAAGTGATGTATAATCTGAAAATATAGTTTTGGCCATTTTGGTACATGTAGCTTGCTGGTGTTTAATTTTTTTGTTTGTTTTAAGATGAGAAAGATTGTCTAAATTTATAGTGATTATGAATGACCATTTCCCACAAATAAAACTGAAGAAAAGTTATTTAAAATGTAAATAAGAACAGAACAAAATATGACTGGCACTCTTAATGATTCATTTTTATCCATTGTATTATGGGATTCTTAAAATCACCTCACCATAAATTGTGATACTGTATCTCTTTTAGTTAAGCTATAAATCAAGTACAGTCAGCATTCCAAAGAATGTACTTTTTCATCAGATAGTCCATATTTTGCAGGATGTTGTTAGAAATGGTTATGTTTTCTTTTACCATGATCAGCACTTTTCTCAATCAGCATGGTGAATTTCAGAAATGAGTTTTAATGATGCACGTTGCAAACTGTTAATGAGCATGTTGGATGTTAGAAACTGATATCCTAGGCCAATTTCTAAATGGCCCTGTGCCATTCTTGAACCTGGTAACTCTGAGGAACTGATTCTTGTTAGAAGAGTAGTGAAAGTCTGCCTTTGGAATTTTGGTGTGTTTCCTTCAGTGAACATTTACCTAAGTAGTTCTCTAAATGCCTGAAAGGACAGTAAGCTGAGACTCGGTTTGAGGTTAGTGAAGAGGTTGCAGGAAATATTTTAGTGATTGCCTAGTAGTAGATATTCAGTTTATTAAATGTATGATAATTGGCAGAATAATCTGAGACTCACTTTAACTATAAATAGTAAACATTTTTAGAGGTAAATAGTTAATTCTAAAGGCCCCCCACCCAAAATTTTTTGTTTTCTAAATTCATCTTGTACATCTGAAATCTCAGTTCACATACTGCTAAAGCCTAGCTTGAAGGATTTTGAGCATAATCTTATTAGCATGTGAAATTAGTGCAGTTGTGTGGTAATTTGAACATTCTTTGGCAAATTACAAAGAATGGGGAATTATTTAATTCCAACTGCCTTCTTTGGGGTTGGAATTAAAACTTATATATGTCTTAAATTAATATTAACAGCTCATTAAATTCAAAATAGTTTGGAACACATATCATGCATATCTTTGAAACTTTTATTGTAAAATGATGGAAAATGTTTACTTTCATCATTTTTAAGTTTAGAAAAAATGATAGTCTGAAGAAGCAAGGTGATTTCTAAGTGATGTATAATCTGAAAATATAGTTTTGGCCATTTTGGTACATGTAGCTTGCTGGTGTTTAATTTTTTTGTTTGTTTGTTTTAAGATGAGAAAGATTGTCTAAATTTATAGTGATTATGAATGACCATTTCCCACAAATAAAACTGAAGAAAAGTTATGTAAAATGTAAATAAGAACAGAACAAAATATGACTGGCACTCTTAATGATTCATTTTTATCCATTGTATTATGGGATTCTTAAAATCACCTCACCATAAATTGTGATACTGTATCTCTTTTAGTTAAGCTATAAATCAAGTACAGTCAGCATTCCAAAGAATGTACTTTTTCATCAGATAGTCCATATTTTGCAGGATGTTGTTAGAAATGGTTATGTTTTCTTTTACCATGATCAGCACTTTTCTCAATCAGCATGGTGAATTTCAGAAATGAGTTTTAATGATGCACGTTGCAAACTGTTAATGAGCATGTTGGATGTTAGAAACTGATATCCTAGGCCAATTTCTAAATGGCCCTGTGCCATTCTTGAACCTGGTAACTCTGAGGAACTGATTCTTGTTAGAAGAGTAGTGAAAGTCTGCCTTTGGAATTTTGGTGTGTTTCCTTCAGTGAACATTTACCTAAGTAGTTCTCTAAATGCCTGAAAGGACAGTAAGCTGAGACTCGGTTTGAGGTTAGTGAAGAGGTTGCAGGAAATATTTTAGTGATTGCCTAGTAGTAGATATTCAGTTTATTAAATGTATGATAATTGGCAGAATAATCTGAGACTCACTTTAACTATAAATAGTAAACATTTTTAGAGGTAAATAGTTAATTCTAAAGGCCCCCCACCCAAAATTTTTAAGGACCTTTAGAATATTAGCAAGAAACAAAAGGTAAAGTGCAAAACAATATTGGCTTAGATCAGCCCGTGCATGTGTGCTAAGTCGCTTCAGTTGTGTCCGACTTTGTGCGACCCTGTGGACTGTAGCCTGCCAGGCTTCTCTGTCCATGGGATTCTTCAGGCAAGAATACTGGAGTGGGTTGCCTTGCCCTCTTCCAGGGGATCTTCCCAACCCAGAGGTCAAACCCAGGTCTCTTACATCTCCTGCATTGGCAGGCGGGCTCTTTACCATTAGCAGCACCTGGGAAGCCCCAGATCTTTCCACTCTATGACAACTTTTACTTATTTCACAAATATATATTCATTATTCATCATAGTACAAAAGACTGAGAAAAGTCTGAGATAAATCTGAATATTTTAAAAGAGGACATAAACTTTATCAAATGTTGATTATGATAACAGATGTATTCCATTTACTTTTGGGCAAATGTATCAATGAGTATTATTTTAGTACCTGTTTAATATGAAGTAAAAGAAAACATCAATTATTAATGATTATGCAGATACATAAAACTTTTGTAAGTTTTATATAGTCATATATTTTATACAGTAATATTGACCTGTAATGTTAATTTTTATTTTCATGGCCAATAGTGTATGTTTTTAATTATACTTTTATTATTTGTCTACAAACAATTGATAACAAAAAATCTGGTCTTTCAGAAAATATGAGAAAGCTTTTGATATGTTGAAAATGCAATTTGGAAATTTAAAATCTTGATTCACTTATAGACCCTACTTTAGTCTCATTTGACTATATGTGGTTGTGTTATTTTTGCAGTTTGATTTCATCTATTATTCTCTTCTTCAACCTCATTATTCAAGAGCTTATCAAGTTGACATATAATTGTTATCCTAATCTAACTGCTAAACGCAAAATCTTTGCACAGCGCTTTGCATTTAATGAGCACTTAGATATATTGTGTGAGTCACATTAAAAACCAAATGTTGATCTTATTGTAAAATTTCAAGATTTTCTACAAAAATTTAAAAACAGCCTTAGTCCATTTCCTATTTGTTTCTTCTACTGTTTTTCTTGTCAGTAAGAAGTTTTTTTTTCGGCAGAGGATGATTGCTTTACAATATTGTATTGGCTTCTGCCACACAACAATGTGAATCAGCTGTATACATATATCTCCTCCCTCTTGAACCTCCCTTGACCTCCCGCCCCATCCCACCCCTCTAACTTTGTTATACAGCAACTTCCCATTAGCTATCTATTTTACATATGGTAATATATATGTTTCAATGCTACTGTCTCAATTTGTCACAACCTCTCCTTCCTCCACTGTATCCAGAGTCTGTTTTCTATGTCTGTGTCAGGACGTGGAAGCAACATGAATGTCCACTGATGGATGAATGGATGAAGAAGTTGTGGTACATATATACAATGGAATATTACTCAGTCATAAAGGGGAACTCATTTGAGTCAGTTCTAGTGAGGTGGATGAACCTAGAGCCTGTTATACAGAGTGAAGTAAGTCAGAAAAAAAGTGCCCTTATTAATGCATATATATTGTATCTAGAAACATGGTACCAACAAACCTGTTAGCAGGGCAGGAATAAAGAAAAAAAAATTTTGTTCAAGGCTTGTTCTACCAGTTCCTTTATGAACATAATTTCAACAGAATCTCCTTAAGAGATCACTCTATTTTCTCATTCAGCCATTAGCTAAATGCAAGTATTTTCTGAAAGTGTACAGAGTAAAAGAAAGAAAAACAAGACTGGCAACAAGCCTGGAAGTAGTCCGTGCCTTCTTAAATTCTAGTTGTTGAATATGTGAAGTGGATACAACCTATTTGAGATATTCCTTATCTGGAAAATGACTATAGTTGTAAGTTTTAAATGACAATGTATATGAATGACAATTTTTGGCATTAAAATAGTCCTCAATATCAATTATCTGTTTCTTATAAACATTTTACTGTTGCATTAAAACCTCTTCCTCTATATGTATTTATATGTTTTTATCCCTGAGTGAAAGGCACCGGGAGGGTATACATGAACCTATTAAGTTTGATAATGTTCAATATACTGTTTTTACTGAAGTATAATTTACATACCTCCAACTCACATTTTGGTGTACAGTGCTGAGTTTTGACAAATTCACATCCTTATATAACTATCACCACAGTGAAGATATTGAACTGCTGCATCATCCCCAGAAATTCTCCATGTTCCTTTGTAATCAATACCTCCCTATCCAGTCACAGTCCCTAAAAACACTTTTCTGTTTTCTATTCTTATAGTTTTGCCATAGTCAAGAGGTCACAGAATTTTAAAATGTATAGTACATAGCCTTTTTAATCTGTTTCTTTCATTTAGCAAAATAAATTTGAGTTTGATATGTGTTGTTCATAGCACTGGTTATTACTTTTTATTACTGAGAAGTATTTTCCTGTATAGGAAAAAACAAATTTTGTCTATTCACCACTTGGAGGACTTTAAGTAGTTTCCATACATTAATGATCATGAATAAACCTGTTGCACATATGCAATTAGATGAACATATGTTTTAATCATTATGAAAATAATTTCTCTCAGCAAGTTTGAGAGAAAGCAGGGAAAATGCATGTTTCATTCTGCCTTGTTGCCTGAACTCTGAGAATTTTTCAGATGGTTAATCACATATTAAGGAAGATAATAGCCTTAAACTCAAGGCATCACAACTTGATGCATTCATTTCTTTTGATTCAAATATTTAAAGAATAAGGAGGTTAGAAATAGTGGAATATTTGACACATTGTGAACTAAATGGAATTTAAAAAGAACTGAATTACTTTACTCCACATTTTAATGAAATAAATCATAACTACTGATTTTATTAGGAGACAGATGTTGATGAAAGTATCCCCAAACCATCACTCATGACGATCATTACTTGCGATTTTTCATAAGAAAATTCAGCCTTTGATACATAAAATGTTTATATATAACGGACTGAACTGACATCACCACAATATGCATCAGCATTTAGAGTCACAATATAGACATAAGTGTCAGCATCTATCAAATAATGATAATTAGATATCTATATTATTATCATTTTACTTGTGTTTCCTTCTATTAATAGATATTCTAAATAATCTAATTATTATAGTTATAAAATTATAAAATACTAAATGGGTCAGGCACAATGCCAAAAATTTCTTCTAGTTATAAATTAAGGAAAATATACTCACAAAAATGCAATATACTAACAGAAAAAAAAAATAGCTGGGCATGAAGAATATCATATTCAGCCACTGGCCTGGGAAGGCAATGGGATTATAATATTAGATAGCAAAGACTTCCACTGTGATGAAAAACAGTTCAAAAATATTACCTCTGTTATAAAACTTCAAATTCTATTAGATTTCTTATGGTGCTGGTTTTATTATAGGAAAAAATAATATGAACTATAATAAACTTTTGACTTTGGGAGAAGAAAGAAGATAGAATGGCACAGAGTAAAAGTGGCTTTCATATTTCTTCACAGAAGCTGTACCCTATGAAAATTTGTGATATAAAGGACTAGGTGATAAAGAACCTGGCTTTTATTAAAAGGAAGTAAAGCTATTTCAAAGGTTTAGAACAATCAAACAAATACTAAATCTGATTTGAGAATTTTTTCACTTCCTTCCTGTGGAACACTTAGCCACTTTTTGAATAACTATAAGAGGTGAATTGAGTCATTTTCTCACTTTTATTTTTTTTTTTCCATTGATGAAGCTACTGTCCACAGCTTGACAAAGTTCAAGAGGAGGGCAAAAGTTAAATACTAACAGAGCTGCTCTTCTGCTCAACAGGATATTTCTGGTAAACGAAATATCCTGCAAGGGATGTCCCAAAATCCGTTGGTTGGCATTATGCTTTTATTTCTCCCACAAAATTAGGAATTGAAATAACAGATTGAAAAAAAAAGTTCTAAAATATACTATCATTTAAAAACTGTTTTAAATATCCTTTTTAAAATTCTGTAAATATCATAAATTCTAAGTCACATATGTGTGTGTACTCAGTAGTCTCTGACTGTTTGCAACACGATGGTCTATGGCCTGCCAGTCTCCTCTGTCTATGGAATTTTCCAGGTAAGAATACTGGAGCAAGTTGCCATTTCCTCCTCCAGGGAATCTTCCTGACCCATGGATGGTACCCATGTCTCCCATGTCTCCTTCAGCCACTGAGGAAGTCCAAGTCATATGTACCTGGAATGTTTAACCGAAGAGAAATCACTTTGACAAGAAAGAAAAAGGAATGTTTTAAGTTGAAATTCTAAGCAGACAGTTTAATTTAACCATTCATTAGGCTCATCTGATAGCATAGGATCAGTTTGGCTGTAGTAAGGTATGGTTCGGTTCAGTTCAGTTCAGTTCAGTCACTCAGTCGTGTCTGACTCTTTGCAACCCCATGAATCGCAGCACGCCAGGCCTCTCTGTTCATCACCAACTTGCGGAGTTCACTCCAGACTCACGTCCATCGAGTCAGTGATGCCATCCAGCCATCTCATCCTCTGTCGTCCCCTTCTCCTTCTGCCCCCCATCCCTCTCAACATCAGAGTCTTTTCCAATGAGTCAACTCTTCTCATGAGGTGGCCAAAGTACTGGAGTTTCAGCTTTAGCATCATTCCTTCCAAAGAAATCCCAGGGCTGATCTCCTTCAGAATGGACTGGTTGGATCTCCTTGCAGTCCAAGGGACTTTCAAGAGTCTTCTCCAACACCACAGTTCAAAAGCATCAATTTTTTGGCACTCAGCCTTCTTCACAGTCCAACTCTCATATCCATACATGACTACTGGAAAAACTATAGCCTTGACTAGGCGGACCTTAGTCGGCAAAGTAATGTCTCTGCTTTTGAATATGCTATGTAGGTTGGTCATAACTTTTCTTCCAATGAATTAGTATCTTTTAATTTCATGGCTGCAGTCACCATCTTCAGTGATTTTGGAGCCCAAAAAGATAAAATCTGACACTGTTCCCCCTCTTTCCCCATCTATTTCCCATGAAGTGATGGGACTGGATGCCATGATCTTCATTTTCTGAATGTTGAGCTTTAAGCCAACTTTTTCGCTCTCCTCCTTCACTTTCATCAAGAGGCTTTTTAGCTCCTCCTCACTTTCTGCCATAAGGGTGGTGTCATCAGCATATCTGAGGTTATTGATATTTCTCCCGGCAATCTTGATTCCAGCTTGTGTTTCTTCCAGTCCAGCGTTTCTCATGATGTACTCTGCATATAAGTTAAATAAGCAGGGAGACAATATACAGCCTTGACGTACTCCTTTTCCTATTTGGAACCAGTCTGTTGTTCCATGTCCAGTTCTAACTGTTGCTTCCTGACCTGCATACAGATTTCTCAAGAGGCAGGTTAGGTGGTCTGGTATTCCCATCTCTTTCAGAATTTTCCACAGTTTATTGTGATCCACACAGTCAAAGGCTTTGGCATAGTCAATAAAGCAGAAATAGATGTTTTTCTGGAACTCTCTTGCTTTTTCCATGATCCAGCGGATGTTGGCAATTTGATCTCTGGTTCCTCTGCCTGTTCTAAAACCAGCTTGAACATCAGGGAGTTCACGGTTCACATATTGCTGAAGCCTGGCTTGGAGAATTTTGAGCATTACTTTACTAGCGTGTGAGATGAGTGCAATTGTGCGGTAGTTTGAGCATTCTTTGGCATTGCCTTTCTTTGGAATTGGAATGAAAACTGACCTTTTCCAGTCCTGTGGCCACTGCTGAGTTTTCCAAATTTGCTGGCATATTGAGTGCAGCACTTTCACAGCATCATCTTTCAGGATTTGAAACAGCTCAACTGGAATTCCATCACCTCCACTAGCTTTGTTCGTAGTGATGCTTTCTAAGGCCCACTTGACTTCACATTCCAAGATGTCTGGCTCTAGATTAGTGATCACATCATCATGATTATCTGGGTCGTGAAGATCTTTTTTGTACAGTTCTTCTGTGTATTCTTGCCACCTCTTCTTAATATCTTCTGCTTCTGTTAGGTCCATACCATTTCTGTCCTTTATCGAGCCCATCTTTGCATGAAATGTTCCCTTGGTATCTCTAATTTTCTTGAAGAGATCTCTAGTCTTTCCCATTCTGTTGTTTTCCTCTATTTCTTTGCATTGATCGCTGAAGAAGGCTTTCTTATCTCTTCTTGCTATTCTTTGGAACTCTGCATTCAGATGCTTATATCTTTCCTTTTCTCCTTTGCTTTTCACTTCTCTTCTTTTCACAGCTATTTGTAAGGCCTCCCCAGACAGCCATTTTGCTTTTTTGCATTTCTTTTCCACGGGGATGGTCTTGATCCCTGTCTCCAGTACAATGTCAGGAACCTCATTCCATAGTTCATCAGGCACTCTATCTATCAGATCTAGGCCCTTAAATCTATTTCTCACTTCCACTGTATACTCTTAAAGGATTTGATTTCAGTCATACCTGAATGGTCTAGCAGTTTTCCCTACTTTCTTCAATTTCAGTCTGAATTTGGTAATAAGGAGTTCATGATCTTAGCCACAGTCAGCTCCTGGTCTTGTTTTTGTTGACTGTATAGAGCTTCTCCATCACTGGCTGCAAAGAATATAATCAATCTCTTTTCGGTGTTGACCATCTGGTGACGTCCATGTGTAGAGTCTTCTCTCGTATTGTTGGAAGAGAGTGTTTGCTATGATCAGTGCATTTCTTTGGCAAAACTCTATTAGTCTTTGCCCTTCTTCATTCCGCATTCCAAGGCCAAATTTGCCTGTTACTCCAGGTGTTTCTTGACTTCCTACTTCTGCATTCCAGTCCCTTGTAATGAAAAGGACATCTTTGTTGGGTTTTAGTTCTAAAAGGTCTGTAGGTCTTCATAGAACCGTTCACCTTCACCTTCTTCAGCGTTACTGGATGGGGCATACACTTTAAGTGGTAGTTAAAATTGTTTTTCAAATTGAAAAGCAGAATTCTGGCATATTATGGTGATTTTTATCACTAGCCCATGAATCTACAATATTCTGTAAGTATATTTGTGTGTTTCAATGCTTTGGGAGTTGGTGATGGACAGGGAAGCCTGGCATGCTGCAGTCCATGGGGTTGCAAAGAGTTGGATGTGACTGAGCAACTGAACTGAACTGGTTCATTTAGAGCATATTTCCTTTATAACAATGATATTTATATTTTTACTTTAAGTATCCTTAAGCTATAATATTTTGGGCCACAACTGTCACCTGGTTTGTAGCCACTTATATTTTGCATACACATAAGAAACACCATACTAGTGTTAGATATCAGGAGTGATTTCTTAGAACTGCATCCAAGTAACATTGGAGAAACCTCATTATACAGTTATTGTATGCTGATGATTATCTCAAATTGTATAGCTCGTTGATAGCCCTCATTTTGCTGTCCTTGACTCAAACCCAGGTCCTGCTTTTGCTGATTTAAATTCTCATGAATTCTGGAGTTGCAGTAGTTAGTACCTCTTTTCCACTGATTTTTCCTGGACATGATATTTTAACTAAAAGACAGCTAGTGAAGATAGGTTAACTAAATGTTGGGCTCTCTCTTCTTGGACTGATATTTCTTCTGGGTAAGTTTTTTCATGATTCTCTAATGACAACAGATGGCAATGTCAGAAGAAAGCTGTGAAGAGGATATATGGAGCTGGATAGATTTATGTTTGGGATTTTGCTTATTTCAGCTCAATTTCCCCAAACTTAAGAAAAACAAACAAACCTTCAATTACAGTTGATTTATGGAGATTTATATACAAGTGAAACAACAGCAACAATTAAGATTTTTGTTTTCTGATTTGTTGAGAAGTACATGTTGTTATGTAAAGAGATGGATTAAAAATCATTCTATTATAAATCTATATTCCAAAAGGCCCTTATTTAGATTTATACTGTGTTATTAATATTATATACAGAATGAACATTCTTAAAGCATTATCTGAACTCTGTTTATATACAGATTTATCAGGTCTTCCCTGTATCTCAAATGGTAAAGAATCTGCCTGCAATGCAAGAGACCAGGTTTTGATACCTGGGTGGGGAAGATCCTCTGGAGAAAGGAAGTAGCAATCCACTCCAGTAATGTTGCCTGATTAATCCCATGGACAGAGAAGCCTGGCGCGCTACAGTTCTTGGGGTTGCAAATAGTTGGACATAACTGACCAACTAACACACACAGAGATTTATCAATTAATCTGTTATATATGCAAAAAACTAAAACCTAGAATTTTTTTTTTTTTACCTTTTGGAAACTCTTATTTTAGTAAAATAAATTGATTTAAAATTTAATGAATATTTTAAATTCTAATTGGGAAAATATTTACATAAAGGATCGCCAAGGACAGCAGTTTCGTAACAGTTCTAAAGGTACATGTTTAATAATACCCCTGCTGTGTATGACCTACAGTTTGCTATAATAGTGCCTATATAACTGTGTATCTGTAAATTCTGAATTTTGTTCTCCTTCATATATAATTTAATCACAATAAGAACATTTTAGGGCAGCTTGGGTCTATAGGAAATTAAGGCAAAACTAATACATTTGATATTTCATAAAGATTCATATTGTAACAGTTTTCAGGTAAAGATAAATATAAGTTAAGAGAGACAGAGGAGATAGACAAGATATACTATCACATAAATCCAGGAATAAATTGATATATCTTAATTTTCACTTCAATTTCAATATTTTCATATAACAATATACTGCCCACATTTTTCTCCCTAGTTTTCATGAGTCAGACTACTGCTTAGAACCTCCCTAATTTTTTTGCTCACTCTTAAAATTCAGAATGCTTGCAGCTCATTTTTCCTTCTCTTATTTTAAAATTCTCTAGGCTATTTTTTTTTTTTTTTTGGTAAAAAATCAACACTACTTAGTGTATTGACTATATAACAGCCAAGTTTTATTCTTAAATTCTGAATATGGTAGTACTTTCTCAAAACACAAAAAGAAAAGTTTTGACTATTACATTTCTTGTAGACTTATGTGATTGTGCTTAATGATGAAGATCCAGAATGACAGCCCAAAGCAGGCTGTCTTTCTATAGCATAATGGAAAGGTACACAATGCAATATATTTTATTTCACATCATATTCAGATTGGATATTTGATTGTAGATTTTAGTGGCAACCAAAACATTTAAGGAGCCATGTGTGGAAAAGTACACAGAAATACAGAACTAGACACTGCCCTCTCAGTGGCTTATAGAACCAAAAGTGGGCACAGATACCTCCAAAAGGTCATATCCTCCGAAGTCAGGATTTGTAATTGGGATTCAAAGATATTAGTCAGATTCTGCTGGTCATAAATAAGAGTCATGTGAACTCTGGAGGTGTAGGATGCACACCTTTTCTTGCCACGAAGCCAGAAAGAAAGAGAGAAATCTATTTGAAAAGATAAAAGAATAAGAAAACATAAAAAAAAAAATAACAATGTGGGGAGCGGGTGAGGCCTGCTGTCGTGGAGGAATAGAGGGACGGAGGAATTTGCAGGCTTGACTTTTTTTTAAAACAAGTTTCTGATTTAATATTTTTCTGACTATATCAGAAATAAATAAAAATGTAAGAATACAAAACTATGAAATAAATCACTATTATATGACATATTGGTAGACATCATTGTTAAAAAATGTATTCACTAAGAAGATATTCTACAAATGAGACATTGAAAGGGAATGAAACATAATCCACACTTAGGATTCCATGGGATACCCTTGTCTCATTTTGATAAAGTCTACCTTTTCTATTTTTCCTGCTTATGCTCATTTATGTAGTTTTAAAACTTGCAACAAAAAAATCCTTGATTAAAGCCTCAGGCTGTCCAACACATATGCCAGCAGAAGCCACTGTTCCTGAAATGGCCATGTTCTATACAGTCCTAGAAAATGAAGCAGCCAGGAATTCAGTCTCTAGCTTCAAGGAAGAAAAATTGAATGCTGTGAATCATGCGCATAGTAAAGGCTAAGATTCAGGGAGAACAAATCAGGTTGGAGTCCAAGGGGAAGAATTCCAGAGAATTTCTGAAATGGCTTATTTGCAGGTTACTGTGAAGTCAGTGAAATAATATACATAAAAAGTACTTTCTCCATGTACACCTGTGGCTGATTCATGTCAGTGTGTGGCAAAAGCCACCACAATATTGTAAAGTTATTAGCCTCCAATTAAAATAAATATTTTTTTAAGTGTGCTTTCTCCAGAATAAAGGATGAGCTAATTTAGTGGTTCAGGGCACAGATTCTACAAATGCCAGAGTTTAACTCTTGGTTGTGCTGCCTTATGGCAAAGTGATCTGCAATAAGTTTAATTCTCTTTGTCTCAGTTTCTTTAATATTCAAATTGGAAATGAGAAAGATTTTTCTACTACATAAGACTACTTTGTTGATTAAATGAGTTAGTACACATAAAGCACTAATAACAGCTCCTGGGACTTGACAAGTGCTATTGAGTCTATGTTAAGTGTCTGCTGTTATTAGTGTTTGTAGAAGTACACCATTGGCTTTCTCTGTCACACAGACATTGTGATACTTGCTTTATAACAAATGATGACTTTCTACACTATAATCTACAGAACACACTGTATGTGACATAGATTTCCCTTGAGGTAAGATTATATGGTATTAAAAATGATGAAATAAAAAAGCAAGAATACAAAACTATGAAAGAAATCACTATTATATGACATATTGGTAGACATCATTGTTAAAAAATGTATTCACTAAGAAGATATTCTACAAATGAAACATTGAAAGGGAGTGAAACATAATCCTGATATAGTAAATCATAAAAAAGAAAATGTATTGGAAAGTAAACTTAATAATGTTACTGAAAATGATGAAGTGAAGTTCAGTTGAACTACCCACCACACACAAACATAATTAATAATTTAGTAAATACTTCAGCAAATTCTTATAGAGTTAGTTATAGAGGCTTTAGGTGCTTGAATTGGCACAAACACAGTTACTCCTTAAATCAATAATATCAACAAATACAAACTTCTGTTTAAAATAAAATAGCCAGTTATAGTTTCTTCCCTGACTGATTTACGTGACTACTGTTTATTAAAGATAATAACTGACACACTGAGAAATGTGAAGGTATAAAATATTGTGAGTCTTAAAAAAACATCTCCAGCAAAATATGTCTTCAGTTTCATCCCAGCAGAGCATTGTGTGGTATAAGTTTAAAACAATGAAGTGGTTGAATCCCTTTGTATTTATCTTTGACATTAGACCTTCATATAACATTAGTTAGTTGTAAAGACAGTAAAGAATGTCTGGGACCTTTTCATGACAGTTGTTTCATTTTTGGCTAGCACTGCCTTATGTAACTAATGACACAAATATATAAGCTTAATATACTTACCAATACATTAAATCAGAACCTCCAACATATACGGAATCTGCTAATTTAGCAGAAATTTTCTTTAAGGCAATATTAAGGTACTATTTTTTATAAAAATAAATTTTCCTTTGTTATGCAAGCTTTGGCTGGGTCAAGAAGAGCCCCTGGAGAAGGGATAGGCTACACTCTCCATTATTCATGGGTTTCCCTGGTGGTTCAGATGGTAAAGAATCTGCCAGCAATGCAGGAACCTGGGTTCAATCCCAGGGTTGGGAAGATCCCCGGGAGGAAGGGCATGGCGGCCCATTACACTACTCTTGCCTGGAGAATCCCCATGGACAAAGGAGCCTGGTGGGCTATAGTCCATAGGATTACAAAGAGCTGGATGCAAATTAGCACACACCCACAAACTACTATACTTAAGGAAAATACTGTGTTAGATTCCTGTAAGCCTCTGGTCACAATACTCTCCTCGACCAAATTGCCACATGTGTTGCACAGTTCACTTACCAAGGTCCTAATAAAATAAGCTAGTCTTATCAAAATTGAACTCTATGGTTTGTTATAACCCTTCTTCTGTATAATATTTATCAGGCATTAAAAAAATATCATTCTGTAGTTCTTCCAGTCTGCAGAACCTGCTCAGCCTACAGGTTTAATTTTTGCACCATGATGCCTTTTAAAACATAAGAGCCAGCCAGTGCTGATGAAGGGCTTAGCATTTTTCTGACCTTTGCTGATATGACTGTGTACTTCTTGATCTTCAGTCCCACAACAATACTGTTCATTACACATTTTTATAGTTGTTGTTTCTTGAATTCACAAATTTAGTGGCTTTTTCTGTCTTTTGCAGAACTTCATCATGAGCTATAGATGTTGCTTTAGTACTTTACAAAGTGGATTTATGCACAGATCAGTGAATTTTCTCTTTCTTTTTCTGGATATGCATATTATTGGCTCATTAACATGAAACTCATTGCCAAAAGCACTAAAACTCATGCATGAACGAAGCTTGTCTAACACATGTATTTCTCCATAGGGCACACTTGTGTTTAGGAACATTAGATAGCAGTTCCACACTGTGTTTGGGAGCTATTATAAACAGCAAAAGCACCAACAAAGAGCACAAAATGTGGCACTAATTATAACATGAAAATGGCACCATCTTACAGCATAACAGCAAAATAAGAAAGCATGTTTTCTTACTGGAATTCAGCTGAGAACTTGGACTTTAAACGGGTCAGTTTTTGAGATTCTGTGCATATCTTTAAATGATTGTGAAAGTGTCATGAATATTGGTTTTGAAGTTATAAATACATGAGGAAGTTACAAATATGAAATTCACAAACAATAAGTATCTATAGGTGAACCAATATCTATTAATCATGGAGTAGACGATACTATATAGTTTAATTACCTTAGAAGGAAAGCATTTATGGTTAACAGTGAATGCAACATTTATGTGATAATTGTCTCTGTGTTAAGCATTTTAAATTGATTATCTAATTTAATCTTTAGAAGAGTTCGATATAAAGACACTATCATATCCACACTTTGGGGGCATAGAAGAAATTAAATTCATTTAAACTAAATATATTAATAAAATTTAAGATTGTATGGCTGTGAGTTATGGAGTTGGTATTTAATCACATGCAATATGAATTTACAGCCTGCAATATTCACCACATCAGTACACACTGTATGTCAAGATTCCTTCAAGATATCATGGCTTCATGTTGTTGTATGGCAAAACCAATGCAATATTGTAAAGTAATTAACTTCCAATTAAAATAAATAAATTTATATTAAAAAAGATATCATGGCTGATAGAGTTTAAGAAAAAAAAAGACATAACAGCAGAGGAATTAGTAAGGTCCCAGAACCTACATGGGTGATGTTGGAGCAGAGCTGGGTTACAGGTCAAAGTCAACAACCACATTAATAGATGTCATTACTTAAAACTAAAAAAAGTTGTAGAAACAGGAGTCAGAGAAATAGCCTGAGGTCAGGGCTTGTGGTACTGATAAGAGATCAGACCAAGGAGTGCAGAACACACTTGTACTGTTGAGTACTGTTGTCTTCAGGCAGCTCATACCTCTAGTGTTGTAGGTCGGAGTTTTCTATTATCATGCATCTTCACATCTGATGCAGATAGCTTTTTTACACTGCCCCATCTGCATTAGAAACATTTATGACACAAGCCATGTTACCTGAATTATATTTGGAAGAATCAGATATATATGTTTTTCATTGTCCCTAACAAAGAAATAATTTAGTTCTCCGGCCATCAAAATTGCCAATAGCCCATAAGTTGGCATCTGCAGTAGCAGGTGGCCCTTGATATTAAGATATCAAATTAAGAAGATTATTGTCACAAATGCTCAACCAAAAATATCCATGTGAAAAATGCTATACTTTAATTATGGTCATAGCCATCCTTCTAAGAGTTCAAAAATTTGTGTATATTTTAAAATGATGACCATAGTTGCATATATGTGTATATTCTGAACATTAATGATAAAAGCAAGGGGTTATTTTCTACTAATTTATTTACAGAAGGTCTATTAGTAGGTGGCACTGCTTTTGTGTAAGAAACAATTAATTTTTCATTACCATCTTTTTTTCAATAAATTTATGGTAGACTGTGGTCAGTCTAGGGCTTCCCTGGTGGCTCAGATGGTAAAGCATCTGCCTGCAATGTGGGAGACCCAGGCACTCCCTGGGTTCGCAAGATCCCCTGAAGAAGGAAATGGCAACCCACTCCAGTACCCTTGCCTGGAAAGTCCCATAGACAGAGGAGCNCTGGTGGCTCAGATGGTAAAGCATCTGCCTGCAATGTGGGAGACCCAGGCACTCCCTGGGTTGGCAAGATCCCCTGAAGAAGGAAATGGCAACCCACTCCAGTACCCTTGCCTGGAAAGTCCCATAGACAGAGGAGCCTGATGGGCTACAGTGTGTGAGGTTGCAAAGAATCAGACACGACTGAGCAACTTCACTTTCTTTCTTTCTATAGTCAATCTATTAAATTAGAATATACTCTAGAGATAAAGTTAATTCATTTCTTATGCCTTTTTCGTTAAACCTATCAAAGTACATTAAACCACTTTTTATAGGTGTTACTTGATTTTCAGTGTTTCACTCTTACCAGTGCTGCGATTTTCATAAAATCTCCACTTTTGTTTACCTTCAGACCATTGAAAGCTATCTTCTGTTTGCAGTGTTCAAGCTGCTAAAATCTTTCAACACATAGTTGCCCAGATGAGTTAATCCTTTTAAGTGTTGATTTTATTTGTTTTGTTATCTTTTTGTATTTAATTCTCTGAACAATTAAGGAATATTAATTATAATGTGCATCCTGGATAACTGATTGGTGTAAATGATAAGAACTCCTGTGTCAAGGTTTAAAGATGAATGTGTGTATGCTTAATAGCTCAGTTGTGTCCAGCTGTTTGTGATCTCCTGGACTGTAGCCTTCCAGGCTCCTCTGTCCATGGGATTTACCCGGCAAGAATACTAGGGTGGGTTGCCATTTCCTCTTCCAGGGGATCTTCCTGTCCCAGAGATTGAACCTGCATCTCCAGGGACCTAACTGTCTCCTGCATCTCTAGCATTGGCAGGCAGATTCTTTACTACTGAGCCACCTGGGAAGCCCTAAAAAGATGAATAAATGTAGCTATATATATGTGGTTTCATGAGAAGGTACACATAAGAGCTTCTATTGCCCTTTTGTGAGTTTCATCCTTAGTATTGCCACTACCACGTCAAAGAATAGAAGAGACAAAATGTAAAGAATTTCAATTTTATAGAATTCATAAATGTTAAGATTGGGATGAGATCATGAAAAGATATAAATTATTGCTGCCCTGTCTGTTGAGAATACACAACTACTGCTTTTTTTGTGGTGAGGGGTAATCGTTGGCAGAAATGAAAATTTTTTATTGTGTATATGTGTATCCTTTTGTCTTTTTATACTGTTCATAGGGTTCTCACAGTAAGTATACTGGAGTGGTTTGCATTCCCTTCTCCAGTGGCTCATGTTTTGTCAGAAGTCTCCACTATGACAGGTCCATTTTGAGTGGTCCTGCACGGCATGGCTCACAGCTTCATTGAGTTACACAAGCTCCATCACCACAGGGACAAGGCAGTGATCCATGAAGGGATTCAAGGGCTTAGATCTAGTAAACAGAGTACTTGAAGAACTACGGACAGAAGCTCATAATATTGTAAAGGAGGCAGTGAATAAAACCATCCTGAAGAAAAAGAAATGCAAGAAGGCAAAGTGGTTGTCTGAGGAGGCTTTACAAATAGCTGAGGAAAGAAGANTAGTAAACAGAGTACTTGAAGAACTACGGACAGAAGCTCATAATATTGTAAAGGAGGCAGTGAATAAAACCATCCTGAAGAAAAAGAAATGCAAGAAGGCAAAGTGGTTGTCTGAGGAGGCTTTACAAATAGCTGAGGAAAGAAGAGACATGAAACGCTTCATGTGGATGTATGGCAAAAACCATTACAATGTTGTAAAGTAATTATCCTCTAATTAAAATAAAGTAAGAAAAAAAAATATGGCATCTGATCTCATCACTTCATGGCAAAGGGAAGGGGAAAAGGTGGAAGCAGTGGCAGATTTCCTCTTCTTGGGCTCTAAAATCACTGTGGATGGTTAACTGCAGCGATTGCTTCTTGGCAGGAAAACTATGACAAACCTACACAGTGTATTAAAAAACAAAGACATCACTTTACTGACAAAGGCCCATATAGTCAGGGTTATAATCTTTCTAGTAGTCAAGTACAGATATGAGAATTGGACCAAAAAAGAAGGCAGAACATTGAAGAATTGATGCTTTTGAACTGTGATGCTGGAGAAGACTCTTGAGAGTCTCTTTGGCCAGCAGGGAGATCAAACCAATCAATCCCATAGCAAGTCTATCCTGAATATTCATTGGAAGGACTGATGCTGAAGCTGAAACTCCAGTACTTTGGCCATCTGATGGAGAGAGCTGACTTTTTGGAAAAGATCCTGATGCTGGGAAAATTGAGAACAGGAGGAGAAGGGAGGATGAGATGGTTGGACAGCATCACCAATTCAATGGACATGAAATTGTGCAAACTCCAGAAGATGGTGAGGAATGTGGAACACTGGCATGCCGCAGTCCATGGGATCACAAAGAGTTGGACACTGAAAGCAAAAGGAGAAGAGGGCAGCAGGATGAGATGATTGGAGAGTATCACCAACTCGGTGAATATAAACTTTTGCAAACTGGGAGATGGTGTGGGACAGGGAGGTCGGGCATGCTGCAGTCCATGGGTTGGCAGAGTCAGACAGGACTTAGTGACTGAACAACATATATAAGTATAGACTGATAGATATTGGCTTGAAGAGATTAGAGCATAGTTCTTCAATCTCAAGGAAATATGTTCCAGCCCTATATATAAGGGCTTCCCCAGTAGCTCAGTGGCAAAGAACCCCCCTGCCAATGCAGGAGACATAGAGTCTTGGGTTCCATCCCTGGGTTGGGAAGATCCCCAGGAGGAGGGCATGGCAACCCAATCCAGTATTCTTTCCTGGAGAATCCCCATGGACTGAGAAGCCTTATCCGCTACAGTCCATAGGCGTGCAGAGTCGGACAGGACTAAAGCACTGAACATGCACCTCAACACATATATATATACATATAAAATTTCATGGTAATTAATCTTTATTAAATTAGAGAGCAGGTTTTTAAGATACTAAAGTGAACAGAAGAAAAATCAAAGTATTAGAGATTGAGCCTAATTTTCCTGTNATAGGCGTGCAGAGTCGGACAGGACTAAAGCACTGAACATGCACCTCAACACATATATATATACATATAAAATTTCATGGTAATTAATCTTTATTAAATTAGAGAGCAGGTTTTTAAGATACTAAAGTGAACAGAAGAAAAATCAAAGTATTAGAGATTGAGCCTAATTTTCCTGTAATAAGAAAATGAATGTAAAGAAATTATACCTTTAAAATTGTCTCATTATAGCCCATGTAAGTATGTACCATACAGATTAAATTCTTGCTTTATGATATGTATTTTTTTTAAAAAGAGGAGAAACAAAAACTAATTTGGAAAGGTCACATTGCAAGCAAAAATACAATATTCTATATAAATTAAGCATAGAATAATGGTACACTGCAGTTCCCGTGACTTATTTTCATCGTAAATAATTGAAGTCAGCCTTGCATATTATAAAAGAATGGAACTCAAATTCTGACTCCTCAGTAATGTGGTTCTAAATGCAACTGTCTGATTCCTGGACCGGGTATATACATTTTTGAAGACTCCTAAAAGACAGATGAAACAATCTAGATAAAACAAATTTTGACCCCAAACTTTTCTTATAATCTTGTCCAAGTTTTGAATGTTCTTAGGTTGTTACCTTTTTTTTTAATTAACTTTTTATTGTAACCTTTTAAATTGAAAAATATGAAACCTATCCAGCAAGGTATATACACGAATATCCAGTTTAATAAATAATCATACATTGTATATCTGTGCATTCACCAATCAGGCTGGTAAACAGGACATCTCCAGAACCCCAGATGTCTTTATGTGTCTCTTCTCATTCATTTCCCCTTCTCACCAAGATAACTCCCAGCCCGTCTTCTATTCCGCTGCTGCTGTGCTCAGTTGTGTCTGGCTCTTTGCGACTCCATGGACTCCAGTCCACCAGGCTCCCCTGTCCGAGGGTAAAGAATCCACCTGCCAATGCAGGAGACCCAGGAGATCTGGGTTTGATCCCTGAGTCAGGAAGATCCCCTGGAGGAGGAAATACAACCCACTCCAATATTCTTGCCTGGAGTTTGTTACTTTTATGATATTCTATTTCCTGTATTTTAAAGAGAAGCATTGTTTGGAACTGTACTTGCAGCATTTTTTACCAAGTCAATCTAAAGAGTTCTCCGAAACTTTTAAAACAATTGCAAAACTTTATCTTCTCCAGTTTTATGTAGTGCCCACTTTTTAGAAGCTTATCACATGAAAATGAATGATAGATTTATCAGCAATTCGTACCTACAGTTTCTCTCTGGAATATTTTATAATGGAAAAAAGGCATCTAATGAATTATTTTTATAGTTTAATTCAATTCTATGGTCTGACACTTTGGCTTTTTTAGAAAAAGTCACTTAAATTATCTAAAAAAGATATAATCTATAAAACTAAAATGACCTTCAAACTGCTTTTTTTGTATTAATATACATTTCCAATTTGCTAGGTATTTTGTTGTGTTATATATAAATGACTTTAATACATTAAGCTTATCAGGAAAATACAGTTCTTTCTTTTTTATAGATAGCGTAACTGAGGTATTGATTTGAAGTATTATGTGATAGAGCCATAGCTAATAAATGTTGCAATTGTATTTGAATCAAAATACGTATGATTTTAGAGCCTCCTGTGCTTGAATACTTTTTTATACTCTTTCCTATAGGAACATTTAAGGATTAAGTAAGAAAATGAAAGATCCTCTGTAAACTTTAATGAGAATTTTCTGCAATTACCAGTGGTAATATTGTTATTAAAAAGGAAATAGCTGCTAGCCAATTCCTTTAGAAAAATAAAATGATTTTTATTATAAAGTGATGGCATCTTTGAGGCCTATTGCAAGGAATATGGGAAGCCAATATTTTAAATATATTTATCTGTATATAAAGTCTGTATATAGGTATGTTGCTAGATATTCTTTACACGTACTTATATGATATCTGCTGGAGACTTGTGGCTATATTTCATTCTAGGGTTACAGTTGCACACCAAATGTATTACTTACTGTCCCTGTGGTCATGAAATCTATTTTCTACTAGATGGCTAACACACAAAAATAACCAAATTACCAAGCAATATAATAAATATTTGAATAAGGATATGTGAGAGGAAATCAATAGTCATGAGTTTATAGAGAAATGAAACAATCTTAGCTAGTGTAAATGTTTTCACATTTATTAGTCAATTTATTGAATAACAATAAATTCTTGATCAGGAAATATAATACATCTATCATCCTAGTGTACAACCTTCAGGATATTTGAAAAGAGTCTATGTCATACCAACCTGGTAAGAGTAAATTATAAGTAAATATGAAATATCTCACCTAGAAAATTAACCATATACTCCAAATTACTATTATATAGTTTGAACAGCATTTATTTCACTGAAGAATAAATTTCCTCTTGCATAAATAATAGTTTATTTCAAAATATGACACACCTGGAAGTCACTGAACTGGAGTTTCATATATGAAAAAAAATTGAAAATCAACTTTTGATGAAGAATGCCTGTAAGACAAAATTATTTTAATACTGATTGTGCATCTAAGAATACTAATTTACCTAACGAAAATATGTTTAATTTTAGAAATTATTTATCCTGCTGAAACGAAAAACAGACTCTT
Source organism: Oreotragus oreotragus (assembly GCA_006410675.1). Lineage (NCBI taxonomy): Eukaryota > Metazoa > Chordata > Mammalia > Artiodactyla > Bovidae > Oreotragus > Oreotragus oreotragus. The sequence goes on along the minus strand of SJYX01003751.1, from coordinate 102,251 downwards.
CAAGGAGGTTATTGTCTCTTCCAACTAATATGTATGCATGTGTGTGTGCTAAGTCACTTCAGTCATGTCTAACTCTTTGTGACCCAAAGGACTGTAGCCCTCTCAGCTCCTCCGTCCATGGGATTCTTCAGGCAAGAATACTAGAGTGCGTTGCCATACCCTGCTCCAGGAGATCTTCCCGACCCAGGGATGAAGCCTGCAGTTCTTAAATCTCCTGTGCTGGCAGATGGCTTCTTTATCACTAGTGCCACCTGGGAAGCCCCTAATATGTTATGCATGAATGCTAAGTTGCTTCAGTCATGTCTGACCCTTTGAGACTCTAGGGACCGCATTATTTTTTGGCTTCCAATGTTAATTGATCTCCACTTATTATTTTCTTCCTTCTACTTCCTTTTAATTTGGCCTTTCCCCCAACATTTGAAAGTGATAACTTAAATCATTAGTATTAAATATTCTCCTTTATTAATGGAAGAATTTAGAGCTATACATTTCCATCTATATACTTTTTAAGATTGTTTTCCCATATATGTCATTACAGAGTACTGAATAGAGTCCCCTGTTTATTTGTTTTAGATCATATGTTGTTATAGTTAAAGAATTATATATTTTTAGGCAGCATATAGTTATTTTTCTTTTTTATATGTTTTAACAGTTTCTACTTTTTTAAATTGAGAGCTTATTAACTTATAATGTAATTTTACGTGGTTAGATTTGGGTCTATCATTTATGTTTTTTTGTACTTGTCTTCTTTGGTTTTATTTCCCTTTTAAAAAAATGTGTTGGTTATTTGGATAAATTTAGGAACTCATTTTAAATCTCATTTTTATATAGCTAGTTTTTATTGTGGGCTGTGTATGTGTGTTAAGTTGCTTCAGTTGTGTCCGATTCTGTGTGACTAGAGGGACTGTAGCCCCCCAGGCTCTTCTGTCCATGGGATTCTCCAGGCAGGAATATTGGAGTGAGTTGCCGTGCCCTCCTCTAGTGGATCTTCCCCACCCAAAGATTGAACCTGCATCTCTTACATCTCTTGTATTGGTTGATTATTTTTCATTGCTATCCCAATTGCCTCATATACACATTATATCAATTATCTTTAGTTGAGACTAAAAGAATGAAAACAGAAATTTACATAGTACAGGTCCTGTCTGTCTTTCAATATGTACTTCTGACCACAGTGTGTCTGTTTCTATTCTGTTCTCTTTAGAGCATTCTATTTATCAAATAGGATCCATTTAAAAATACTTGTAATTTTACGTAATATATATATATATGTAATTAAAATATATTAATGCAATTAGTTTTCTTGGTTAGGTTTGCTGCTGCTGCCAAGTCGCTTCAGTCATGTCCAACTCTGTGCGACCCCATAGACGGCAGCGCACCAGGCTCCCCCGTCCCTGGGATTCACCAGGCAAGAACACTGGAGTGGGCTGCCATTTCCTTCTCCAACGCATGAAAGTAAAAAGTGAAAGTGAAGTCGCTCAGTCGTGTCAGACTCTTAGTGACCCATGGACTGCAGCCTACCAGGCTCCTCTGTCTGTGGACGAATAATTATTAAATTATTCACTTTAATCATTGTCTTCCAGCCATCCTGCTTTATTTTAAAAAAATATAAACTTTATGTTGTATCAGATTGAACTCTTATTACAAACTTTAAAATTAAAAAAATTTTTTCGTATGGGAGGTAAGGGGTGGTTCAGGCTGAAAGGACACATGTGCATCTGTGGTTATTCACGTCCATGTATGGCTGAAACCATCACGATATTGTAAAGTAATTATACTCCAATTAATTAAAAAAATGTTTTCCTCTATTAAGAGAAAATTTAAATATTTCCATCTACATATAAATGAAGCACATGTACTATTAAAAGAAGCATACATCAAAAACTTTAAAAATAAATTTTCTCAAATCTATATTATGGAAAAAATATGCCATCTGTGTTTTCTTATAGTCTAAATTGAGTCTTGGATCTATTTCTATCTCAAGTAATCTTTACCATAAACTTTGGTTTAAGATTTCTTTCCAAAGAGATTTACCTCATGTCTCTCAAAGTTGCTCAGTCGTGTCCGACTCTTTGCGACCCCATGGACTGTAGCCTACCAGGCTTCTCTGTCCATGGGATTCTTCAGGCAAGAATACTGGAGTGGGTTACCATTTCCTTCTCCAGGGGATCTTCCCTACCCAGGGATCAAACCCAAGTCTCCCGCATTGCAGACACACGCTTTAACCTCTGAGCCAACAGGGAAACTCAGTTTATAAGGTAGTCACTTTGATATTGTTGATTCTTTCCATTTTTTTATATTGTTAAACCCTGGGTTATGCTTAATGCAAGGGAAAATCAAACCATCAATGAAATGATTTTTTTTTAATTTAAATTTATTTATTTTAATTAGAGGCTAATTACTTTACAATATTGTATTAGTTTTTGCCATACATCAACATGAATCTGCCATGGGTGTACATGTGTGCCCCATCCTGAAGCCCCCTTCNAAAGTAAAATAATTTCTAATCTCAGATCTGAACTCCCCAATTTGTTTTCCTGTTTTTTACCCCATATTTTTGAATTACAATATATACTCACTTTTTGGATTTAAATTCAACTCATATCCATGTAAATGTGTTTTCCTTAAGATTTTTGATATCTGGAACCTCCAGAAATTTGACCTCTTTCTCAGAACTAAATAAGGGAGCACAAAGCTTCTTCAGTTCAGCAGTTAGTGTGATGAATCTTGTTTCTCACCCCCTCAACTCTTGTATTTCTCTGCTACCCATGCTATTGTTGACAGTCTCCTCCACCTATTTTGTTACTCCCCATTTTTGCATTTCAAAATACCACACATCCATCTCCGTGACCAACAGAAAGATGCTTTGAACTTTTGCTTAGCTGAGTCTAGTTACATTCAGTTCAGTTCAGTCGCTCAGTCGTGTCCAACTCTTTGTGACCCCTTGAATTGCAGCACGCCAAGCCTCCCTGTCCATCACCAACTCCCGGAGTTCACTCAAACCCATGTCCATCGAGTCGGTGATGCCATCCAGCCATCTCATCCTCTATCGTCCCCTTCTCCTCCTGTCTCCAATCCCTCCCAGCATCAGAGACTTTTCCGATGAGTCAACTCTTCACACGAGATGAAAGACTTCTCAGTACGAGCAGTTGAGCAATTTATTCCTTATGCTTTTCTGGAAGTATTGGGATTTTGTCATCATTCTCTGAAAACAAGATCTTGTTCATCAAAATAACATACTTTCCTGAGAGAAAATGAACAGGATTCCATAGCATGAGGGAAAAAGACAAAAATACAGTAAAATGAGCATAAAATAGAGGGGGGACAAGGAGAATATTCTACAGAAAAACACTGAGAGATATTTGAAAAAAGTAAAAATGCTGTACATATTTTAGGGGAAAGAAGACAGTGAAGAAAGATGAATAGTATAAGAAATAGGAAGAACTGAACCTGTCTCTTATACACATCTAGATGTGTATAAGAGACAGGTCGCTCAGTTGTGTCCAACTTTTTGTGACCCCATGGACTGTAGCCCACCAGGCTCCTCCGTCCATGGGATTCTCCAGGCAAGAATACTGGAGTGGGTTGCCATTTCCTTCTCCAGGGGATCTTCCTGACCCAGGGATCAAACCCAGGTCTCCCGTATTAGAGGCAGACACGTTAACCTCTGAACCACCAGGGAAGCCCCGTTTGCATGATATTTGATACATATTTTTAATGTCAGGCTTATAGCAGTTTAAATTGCATTCTTTTTGTATCTATACCATTCATTGATTTTTGATAAGTTATACAATCATGTAACTACCACCACCTTTGTCAAAATATGATATTTTGGTTATATCAAAACTTCCCCTATGAATCTATTAATCTGACATCGTTCCTGGCAGCTGTTTATTAGAAGATCCTGTATAATTTTGACTTTTGATGAACATCATTCAAATGGCATCACACAGCATTTAGACTTCTGTGTTTGTTCATTTAGCATGTATTTTTTTAGATTCATGAAATATTCTTACATATGTCTAGATTTACTTGATTTTATTGTTGAATAAAATCCCATTATTTAGATGTATTCCATTATATTTATTTGTTCACCAGTTGATGATCATCCATTACTCATTTTTATAAATAAAACTGCAACAGGTATTCTTATATAGGTCTTTGTATGCTGCTGCTGCTGCTGCTAAGTTGCTTCAGTTGTGTCCGACTCTGTGTGACCCCCATAGACGGCAGCCCACCAGGCTCCTCTGTCCCTGTGATTCTCCAGGCAAGAACACTGGAGTGGGTTGTCATTTCCTTCTCCAATGCATGAAAGTAAAAAGTGAAAGTGAAGTAACCCATTCGTGCCTGACTCTAGCGACCCAATGGACTGCAGCCCACCAGGCTCCTCCGTCTATGGGATTTTCCAGGCAAAAGTACTGGAGTGGGGTGCCATTGCCTTCTCCGAGGTCTTTGTATAACTGAATATTTTTATTTTCCTTCATAGAAAATATAAAACAGTAGTTATATTTTCTCAAGTAAGTAGAATACAGTTATATGATGCAGCAATTCTACTTCAGATGGATGTGTTTTGTTCATTGATTAACTATATTAAGTTACTATGCAAGTTATATTTCCATATATAACACTTTTTGGAGTATTAGCAATAGTGAAATTATAATTACTGTTCCTTAAAACCTTGCCTCTTTCCCAGTGACTAAAGTACTTGCCATATAGTAGATATGTACATGTATTTGCTAAATTAGTAAATGAATTGATATATGAGATAATGAATGAAAAGTCTTACAGTTTCCTAACTTTTCAAATGAGCTTTTGTTAATTTATATACTCATAATTAGAAAGAGCTTGCTTCTCTTGAACAAATGTGTGAATTGTTAAAGATTTGATTTCATTCATTAATACCAGTTAGCATGTAATATAACAAAGCATTTTTCTTAAATACTTTCTAGAGATAAAATTGAATTGAATAAAAATTTAATCTAGAATTAATTTGCTTTATTCCATAACAGTTATTTTATAACAAGATTAAGTTTTATTTTTCTAACAAGAATTAAATACATTTTGCATCGTCTTTAGGTATTTGTAACTTCTGGAGAAGTAGCTCTCAAGTGTGTGTATGTGTGTGTGTGTGTACACATGCACGCACACGTGTGCACTCTCAGTTGGGTCTGATCTTTGCAACCCCATGGAGTGTAGCCCACCCAGCTTCTCTGTCCATGGGTATTCCCAGGCAAGAATACTGGTGTGGGCTGCCATTTCCTTCTCCAGGGAGTCTTCCTGACCCAGGGATTGAACCTTCATCTCCTGCATGGGGAGGCAGATTCTTTACTACTAGCACCACTAGTTTATAAATGAAAAGCTGATTTCTTTGGAGTCAATTAACATGTGAGAATATAAAATATAAGAAGTGCAGAATCTTTTACACATGTGATTGGATGCTCTATGAAACAAGCAGGAGATGCAGAAGGGTACAAAGTGAAAGCAATGTGAACTTCAGTGAAATGTACACTGTTGCCATTAGTTAATAAAACTAGTTTATAATATACTTATCAAGTCATAGTCCAGATTATAATATATAAATTTATGTTTAACTCTTGTTTTATGTCTCATGCATCATCTAAAGTAAAATAATTTCTAATCTCAGATCTGAACTCCCCAATTTGTTTTCCTGTTTTTTACCCCATATTTTTGAATTACAATATATACTCACTTTTTGGATTTAAATTCAACTCATATCCATGTAAATGTGTTTTCCTTAAGATTTTTGATATCTGGAACCTCCAGAAATTTGACCTCTTTCTCAGAACTAAATAAGGGAGCACAAAGCTTCTTCAGTTCAGCAGTTAGTGTGATGAATCTTGTTTCTCACCCCCTCAACTCTTGTATTTCTCTGCTACCCATGCTATTGTTGACAGTCTCCTCCACCTATTTTGTTACTCCCCATTTTTGCATTTCAAAATACCACACATCCATCTCCGTGACCAACAGAAAGATGCTTTGAACTTTTGCTTAGCTGAGTCTAGTTACATTCAGTTCAGTTCAGTCGCTCAGTCGTGTCCAACTCTTTGTGACCCCTTGAATTGCAGCACGCCAAGCCTCCCTGTCCATCACCAACTCCCGGAGTTCACTCAAACCCATGTCCATCGAGTCGGTGATGCCATCCAGCCATCTCATCCTCTATCGTCCCCTTCTCCTCCTGTCTCCAATCCCTCCCAGCATCAGAGACTTTTCCGATGAGTCAACTCTTCACACGAGATGAAAGACTTCTCAGTACGAGCAGTTGAGCAATTTATTCCTTATGCTTTTCTGGAAGTATTGGGATTTTGTCATCATTCTCTGAAAACAAGATCTTGTTCATCAAAATAACATACTTTCCTGAGAGAAAATGAACAGGATTCCATAGCATGAGGGAAAAAGACAAAAATACAGTAAAATGAGCATAAAATAGAGGGGGGACAAGGAGAATATTCTACAGAAAAACACTGAGAGATATTTGAAAAAAGTAAAAATGCTGTACATATTTTAGGGGAAAGAAGACAGTGAAGAAAGATGAATAGTATAAGAAATCGGAAGAACTGAACTGTTTTTATGGGAATAAACAAGTTGATTATTTATGTACAAACCACCTGTTTCCTTTTCATACATTAGCAGAAAAGGTATTACTCCATATAATCCCTAAGTTCTGTAGAAGGCAAGAGCTATGTGTCCAATGGTACTCATTTCTAAGAAATGGAAACAACTAACCCTTGAAAATGAAAACTATTTGCAAATGGAAAATGATTCTGATATAATACTGAATGAAATAAAGCCAAAATGTAAACTATCTGCATGATAAAAACAACCATGGAAAAATATGCATGCAAATAGTTTCATGCAAGTGACCTCTTCCTGTAAGAGAGTATGGAAAAGGGAAAACAATGGTGTGTAAGAGAGGTAAAATTGCCGGAGACTCTTCCAATGAAAAACAGTGAACAAATCAACAGATAAAGTCTAGGGAGCTGGAGAGGGTGGAAGCAGGGTCTTTAGAGTGAAAGAGCTTGCTATGTGCTGTCTGATGTACTGTCCTGTGCAAGACCTGCAAAGGACCACCGTCACACACACCTTGCACTTCCCAGCATCAGTCACTGGCCTATGACTGATGGTATTTTTCACGGCTATCTATGTTTTAAATCTATTTTTCTTAATATTTTTTTCTGATTTGACTTTGAATATAATCATTCCTTCTACTTGGTTGCTTACTAGCAATATTTTGCTAGTTATAGTTTCTTAAATGCATATAAAAATTAATAGCAAACTATTAACATAAACAATTTTTCATCAGAGTCTCCGTAATAGGAGGCCAGAGGAACTTCATTTTTGCTTGAGACATTGATTCTGTTAATAAACTAAGTTTAGACAAGATTGTAATCAGCAGAGATACTTCTGGAACACAGCCTCTTTGTGGCTTTGCTTCTGAGCCCTCTGCTGGGTTAGCAAGTCTGCAAAAGGCTAGAAGCTGCACTGGACAAATGCTGGCCCTCTAGCTCTAGCACAGTTCTCAGCAACAGACATCAGCAGAAAAGCCAGGGGTTATGTTGCAGGAAGTGGGACCCTTTCCAAGGACCAAAAATGGGCTCTTGTCTAACACTCGGAAATGAATTGTCCAAGGAGACACATGTGCTGACAAAGCAAAAGACTTTATGGGGAAGGGGCACCCAGGTGGAGAGCAGGAGGGTAAGGGAACCCAGTGCTCTGTCATGTGGCTCACAGTCCTGGCTTTTGTGGTGATGGTCTTGGTTTCTGCGTTGTCTTTGGCCAATCATTCTGACTCAGGGTCTTTCCTGGTGGCACACACATGGCTCAGCCAAGATGGATGCCAGCAAGAAAGAGTCTGGGAGGTGGCAGGACACTTGGCATCTCCTTTTGACCTCTCTGGAATTCTTCCCGTTGGTGGCGGCTTGTTAGTTCTGTGTTCCTTACCAGAACCTCCTGTCATAAAATACCTCATGCAAATAGTTACTGTGGTTTCCGGCCAGAGTGGGTGGCTTCAGTCAGTGTGCTTCTCCTAAAAGTTAGAGAGGATGGTTAGGCTAGCAAGAATTTATTCACAAGGATGGGAGAGGTTGTTTCTTTCCTTATGAAGACTGTTAGCCCAAATTAAGTATTCGGTAAGATTTTTTGGGTAATAATCTTTTGGGTGAGAGTTTTTGGGTAATAATTCTTTGGAATTCTGGACCAAAACACCAACTCTGGAAGAACACTTAGAAACAAAGAGCATTTAAATGCAGGATCCAAATTTGGCTGTACCTGCCCCAGTATCCAGAGCACTTGCAACCCTATTGACTACAGCATGCCAGGCTTCCCCTTCCATCGCCAGCTCCTGGAGCTTGCTCAAACTCATGTCCATCGAGTCGGTGATGCCATCCAACCATCTCATAATTACTATTTAATACTAAAGGTGAGGATACTTGTCCTGCCTTCTATTTCTACATTATCTGGCTCCACTCTTTTCCTCTAGAAAATTAGTGGATATACAGAAATCCAGGGATATGTTAGCCTGGAGAATAAATCATTATAAAAGGGCTCTTCTCCAATCAAATGTCATTCAGTAGATTTTACTTCTTACTTTTACCTCCCCCCACCATTTGTTTGCATTAGCACACAGTTTCATCGACAACTATTTCCCCCCAGTGATCTTAAAATTGGGATGACGAAGTGAATGTGATGCAGCTAGTTCACATTGTGGAAATGGCAAGCACAAGCTCATGGCTGTTTGTCCACAACAGCTGTGGCAGATATTTCCACTACACAGTAGAGGGTGTCTGTGGGGATGACCCACCTCACACATTGATCTGAGAGTCCCAGCAGGCAAAGCTGTACCTTATAGCTACTGAGTCCCTTGGAAACGAATTTTTACCACTTCCTTTTGTGATTTTGGTCAATGCTGAAAAATTCTCACTACTAGAAACTTTTCACATTGGTCTTTTTATCTGGTCTTATTTTCTCTTTTAACCTGATGTTGAATATCCAGCATTTTTCAAGTTAAGGTAAGAAGTTGGAGGCCTAGACAACACACTGTCTGTCTGTAAAGGAGCATCCATGGGAGAGTATGACATCTAGATTCTCATACCTGCTCTCTTTCACAGGGGGCCTTCCAAGGAGAGCAGTTTCATCAATTACCACCGTGCTTATGCGTGCCACAGTGTCTTTGCAGAACCCTGCATATCCTGTCTTCCAACAAAAGACAACATGGCTTAGTAAGGGAAACTCCCAGTGGAAAGATAACAGATAGATTGCCACACTGGCCCAGGTAGCACCCACAGTTGAATGAAGACTCACTCCCCCAGGCTTTCTCTTGTATGCTGCTCCTGATCCACAGGCCTCCACCTGTGTTCTGCCTGTTTTCTCTTTCCTTAGTTGTTTGTGTTTTGTAGGGAAAGAGCATGCGATCATGTAAAGAAGTGGTACCAGATAAAACTATAGAAATCCTGAAAAACACATACGCACAAAAGTGTGTACAGTACAAAGAATCTCGCTCCCAGTTCAGACCCCAAACCTTGGCCCTCTCTTTAGCGAGCTTCTCATCCATCCTTTCAGAAATATTCAAGTGTGTACAAGTTGTATGTATAACCCTCTTGTTTAAACAACTGGGGCATTCTATGCTTATCGTTTTTTATGTACAGTGTGACCTTGGCACTAACCAAGATGAGTCAGGCTTTCTTTGTGCACCCAAGGGACGTGAAGGCAGGATCCCAGACATGAGTTATGAATGGTGGCTTATGAATGAGCCGAGAACAGTGATGGCTACCAGGACTTAGGGTCCCACAGGCCTGGTATCTGTTTTCCATTTTGATTGGGATATTAGGTAGATCTGGAGTATGCTGTAGTTCAGTTTCCTCATGTAGGATGCTGCTTCAGTTTCTTGCTGCTGCTGTGACATATAACGACAAACTTAGTAGCTAAAAACAGCAGAACTTATCTTACAGTTCTGTAGTTCAGGAGTCTGAATCCAGCTGATTAGCTACATTAGTCTGATTTAGCTCTCACAGGCTAAATCAAAGTGCTAACAGGGCTGTGTTATATTCTGGAGGATCTAGAGGGCCATTTCCTTGCCTTTTTTCAGCTTTGAGGCTTCCCGAATTCCTTGAATCTTGACCCCTTCCTCCATCCCTCCAATCTTCAAAGCCAGAAGCATTGCATCTTCAGATCTCTCTTTCTGACCTTGCTTCCATCCTCATAGCTCCTTCTCTGCCTCTTCCAGATTTGAGGAGCCTTGTGATTCCATATCTTAGATAATCCAGAATAATTTCCCCTTTGCTGTATAACCTAACATATTCACAACTTCTAGGGCTGTCTCTTATACACATCTAGATGTGTATAAGAGACAGTAGCTAGTTAGTTCAGAACCTTCCCACCTTTCCTAGAAAGGTAAGATAAGATAAAATAATGGAGAAAAACTATTAACTTTCAATTATCTAAATAATACATTTATATAATTAAAGTAATTATAAATAGCCACAAACAAATCATAAATAGCTTTTGTTTAAGAACAATAGTAGATTAAAACAGCAGAGCTATATGTGAAGCCCCTCAAGACACTTTTGGTTGGAAGAACTTAAAAGAATGGTGATTTGAGACAGAACCTATTGAGAGCAGATCATTAAAAAAAACACCAAAAAATAGCAGATGTATCCAGGAGAAGTCTCCACCTGCAGCAAGAGATACTTTGCTCAGATACACAGTTAAACTAAGAGCCAAGCACTTGGAGGAGATTGAGAAAGAAGAGATATGAGGTACCACAGAGTGTCCAGAGTCATTACTTCAAATTCATCACTGTAAAGGCTAGAAGAGTTAGTTTTCATTGTGGCAGAAACTATTAAAGGAAAGATGGAGTATAGGCCTCATGAAAGATGAATTACAGAACAAAGTTTAGGTCTTCATAGGCATCAAAGGTGTGGCCAGACATGGGTACAATATACAAAAATAATCTGCTAGGGTAAATCATAATGGAGTAAGTTCTTAAGCTAAAATACTTGAGAGTCAAACTTTTCACAAAAGGACAGAAGATATATGAGTGATTCTTTTGAAATAGCATAAAAAAGTACCAAGAAAATACTGCAAGCTTATTAAAATTATAACCAAAAATTCCACCATGAAACTAAAACCAACAAAGTTATGAAGCAACCACAGCTATGAAAATCAGACGCAGGAACTCAAGGAGACAAGCAATAGGTGACAATGCCACAGATAAGAAACAGCAGATCTTAGTTTTAAAGACAGAAGGAAGAGACAAAGCCTTTTGATTTTTTACTTTGATTGTTTTTCTTTTTCTTTTTTTAATTCTTTTTTAAATTAAGTTCTGGTTGCTCAGATGGTAAAGAATCTGCCTGCAATGTAGGAGACCTGGGTTCAATCCCTGTGTTGGGAAGATCTGGAGAAGAGAATGGCAACTCACTCCAGTATTCTTGGCCTGGAGAATTCCATGGACAAAGGAGCCTGGCAGGATGCAGTCCATGGGTTCGCAAAGAGTAGGACATGAGTGAGCAGCTTATGTTATAGTTGATTTAAAATGTTATATTCATTTTAAGTGTACAACATAATGACATACATGTGTCATATAAATTATCTTGAATCGATTTATTATACTACTATACATTTTCTATATTTTGAATAAGATATAACTTATTATAGAACAAAATACAATGAAGCTATAAATAATAGACCTGGCAAAATATGCAAAACATATTTTTAACTGATAAGTATATGAAGAAAGCAATTTTATTACCAGAAACTCAAAATTATAAAGTTATAAACCCTCTAAAATTACTAATCAGTAGTTTTAGTGAAATTTTTTTCACTATATGTGCAATTTTTTCTAAGTTCTAGAATATAAATGTTAAATATGATTCAAAATAAGCTAAAATGTATTTGAGGGATAACAGATTGGAAGAATTGCCCTATCTCATATCAAAACTCATTAAAATATTGTAGAACTATAGGCACTTGTGGATTCTTACAGAGAAGGCAGATTTACCAATGTAATAGACTAGAGAACAAAAATCAAAGAAGAATTAATATTTATCCAAAGTTTATCACTAATATATTACAGTTCGCTCAGTAAAGAGTTGAATGCATAGTCAGTAAATGATGCTGGTATAGTTTACCATGAATCTAACACTCTTTCCACCAGAAGTTTCTCAAGCTAGAGCCAGGAGAACTCAATTGTTTCAGATTATTTCAGATTGTTTCAATTATTTCAGATAATTTTGGAGAAAGCATTGCTCCTTTTTATTCTACCCATATTCCTCTTCCCTAATGGCCTACCGGAGAAGGAAATGGCAAACCACTCCAGTATTCTTTCCTGGAGAATCCCCATGGAAAGAGGGGCCTGGTGGGCTATAGTACATGGAGTCACAAAGAGATGGACATGACTGAGTGACTAAGTACATAGTTTACCATAGAGGGATTTTGCCTGAAAGCTAGGCAAAAAATATTTGATGGATTGTTGTTGTCACTAGTCAGTCATGTCTGACTCTTTGAAACTAAGATGGACATCTGTATCTTTTTTGCTGTCTTGCATGCAGGGTCCTCATTACCATCTTTCTAAATTCCATATATATGTGTTAGTATACTGTATTGGTGTTTTTCTTTCTGGCTTACTTCACTGGACTCTGAGGGAGAAGGAGAGGGAGAGGGAGAGGGAGGAATGATTTGGGAGAATAGCATTGAAATATGTATACTATCATGTAAGAAATGAATTGCCAGTCTATGTTCAATGCAGGATGCAGGATGCTTGGGGCTG
>SJYX01003751.1:45257-82875 GCA_006410675.1 Oreotragus oreotragus | reverse complement strand
TTCCATGTCCTGGCTATTATAAACAGTGCTGCAATGAACATTGGGGTACATGTGTCTCTTTCTATTCTGGTTTCCTCGGTGTGTATGCCCAGCAGTGGGATTGCTGGGTCATAAGGCAGTTCTATTTGCAATTTTTAAAGGAATCTCCACACTGTTCTCCATAGTGGCTGTACTAGTTTGCATTCCCAGCAACGGTGTAAGAGGGTTCCCTTTTCTCCACACCCTCTCCAGCATTTATTGCTTGCAGACTTTTGGATTGCAGCCATTCAGACTGGTGTGAAGTGGTACCTCATTGTGGTCTTGATTTGCATTTCTCTGATAATGAGTGACATTGAGCATCTTTTCATGTGTTTGTTAGCCATCCGTATGTTCTGTTCTTATAATTCTTTTCTTCCGCTGTTTTCCACTTCTGTTTAAAAATACTCAGTTTCCTAACATCAGCTTGAAATTAATGTTAAAATATTCAACTTTTGCAGGGATTCTTTGGTCCAAGGAATGCTGAGTGTGAGAGTATTCAATTTGCTTAGTAGTTCCTCTGGGAAGTACCAAGTTAAAGTCTTATTTAAACATTGCTGTAATTATGTTTCAGTATCTCTTCAGTTACTGGTCTCTTTAGAAGTCTGCAATTTTTCTATCATGAAAAGAAAATGTAATTCCAAGAAGTCACATAGTCACAAGGATTAAACAACTAGAGCTGGAAATTAAGGAGATAAATGCCTCTTTACACTTTATTCAACATAAAAGTATCCAGTTCATCAGAAAGTTAATATCAATTCTTATGACATACTAGGATACAGATATGCTTTTTATTTCAAATTAATCAATCTAAAAATATTGCTGCTATTACAATTTGCCACTCATGAAACAATGCATTTTTTCCTATTTCTCTCTTTGGTTTTATTCATCTGTTTCCTCCCTTTCTCTTTTTCTCTGAATTACCTCATAAACTCGGAGAAGTCACCTCTTATAGTGACTTGCCTCAGGGAAGCATCCCATGCTAAGTATCTGAAATGATCAACTGTTTCTTAAGCTTTTTAATGACTTTCTTAATCAAAAATATCTATTGAAAGTGAAAGTGAAATTTGCTCAGCTGTGTCCCAATCTTTGGGACCCCATAGAGTATGCAGTCAATGGAATTTTCCAGGCCAGAATCCTGGAGTGCGTAGCATTTCTCTTCTCCAAGTGATCTTCCCAACCCAGGGATCGAACCCAGGTCTCCCACATAGCAGGTAGATTCTTTACCAGCTAAGCCACCAGGGAAGCCCCAAAGTACTGGAGTGGGTGGCCTTTCCATTCTCCAGTGGATCTTCTTGACCCAGTAATCAAACCAGGGTATCCTGCATTGCAGACGGATTCTTTATCAGCTGAACTACCAGGGAAGCCTTAAGTACTTATATTCAAATCAAAATAAGAAGCAATGAAGATGTTCATTAAATATATTGTTTGTCATCCCAACATCAGTTTTAGCCAAGCCATATGGAAGAGTTTTTGAGATCAGATTGTATTGAGCGACTCGATTGATTTGAAGCTAGGGTCTGACTTTTCTAAAACACTGATTCTCAATATGAAGCAATACTTCACTACCATCTACCATTTCATGGGTTTTGTGCAGTCATATAGGGTCCCTTGTTTAGAAGAGTTCATGCTTGGCTTAATGATCTGTTGTTACCATCTTGAAATTTTTAATGATATCTCCACATAGAGTGTGTATTCTCATCTTGTACTAGGTCTTGAAAATCACATTGCCTATCCTGGCTCTTGGAGGTGTTCAGGAGGTGTACTCATGTTTGCCTTTCACAATGACTGAAGGTTGTTAGTGATATTCAAAATCCAGAAAGCAGAGATGGTAAATGTTCTGAAATGCACCACTTTAAATGTTAAACCCATAGAGAGAAGCACTGTTGTAAACCAATCAGGATAATCCCCAAATTCTTTGCAAAAGTGATTTCAATGGACATGAAATATATGACTAAACCAGTAAGATCAAGATTGCAGCATTTCTTTAACAGATTGACTGAGTTACAGATAGTTTGGGGTCGCACAGAGTCGGACACGACTGAAGCGACCTGGCAGCAGCAGCTGGTGTGAAGCATTGGACACTGATGTCACCACTGCATAGGGTTATAAATTTAGCAGTCATGGTTATGTAGTGGAGTGATAGTTTGTGACTGTTTTCCGTTGTCCCTTGCAGTTTCAATCCATCTTGACTGTTTCTGTGTTTCACTTTGTTGAAGACATTCATGGTTTCGATTTCCTCTGACCTTCAATAATTTCTTAGTGAGTTAAGATGCAGACCTGAATAAAATCAGAAAATGAAGCAAATACATTTGTATCAATCAGTAGAATAGTCATTCATCCTGATAACAATGGTTTAAATCAATATAAATTTGTTTCAGTCTCATGATACCTGATGTAATTTTGATGACCCTCCCAGATTTATTACTGGATTGTCTGGAAAATGTGTTCCCTAAAGATGGTGTGACTGAGGAAAGGGGCTTCAATCCAGAGGTCAGTAGTCAAAACTAAACCTGTGGCCTCAAATCATATATAATAAAGACTGAAATATACAAGAAAAAATTTAAAATATTTGACTTGGATTGTCACTGCTGCTGCTGCTGCTGCTAAGCCACTTCAGTCGTGTCCGACTCTGTGTGACCCCATAGACGGCAGCCCACCAGGCTCCGCGATCCCTGGGATTCTCCAGGCAAGAATATTGGAGTGGGTTGCCATTCCCTTCTCCAATGCATGGAAGAGAAAAGTGAAAGTGAAGTCTCTCAGTCTGTCCGACTGTTAGCGACCCCATGGACTGCAGCCCACCAGGCTACTCCGTCCATTGGATTTTCCAGGCAAGAGTACTGGGGTGGGGTGCCTTCCCCGTTGTCACTGCTAGTTAGAGTTTAATCAGATTATAAGGAAGCTTTATGAATTAGCTAATTTAAAATTGGCTCTAATGGTAAGTCAAAATATTATTGCTTTAAAGAAAAGAGATATTAATTTGTTGTCCGTGTATGTTTGTATAAGTAATCCAAGGCTAGTATCATGCTATTTCTCAGAGTTCTCAGGGATCCAATCTTCTTCCAGCTTACTTCACAACTGTTCTTTGTGTTTGGCCAAAGTCACCAAGATCCGAGATGGTAACATCTACATTTCAGGGCCTAGAAGAGATGAAGGAACAAAGCAATAGAGAGAAAACTGTGAGTGCTAATCAGCTCTTAAGAAGTATGGAAACTGATGCCTGCTATTTCTCTTTCATTCTACTGTCCACTGTTTTGTCACATGACCAAGTCTGACTGCAAAAGGGTTTGGCAGTCATGTTCTCAATCAAAATGCTAACATTATATATAGAGGTCAAAAGGGATAGAGTGGGAAGTCGAGCAGTCTCTGTGATCAGCACCATAAATTAGTTGAAAAAGCAAGATAAACAGTTTTAACTCAAGGGGAAAAGTAATGAATTAATTTTTAAGTGATCATTAACAAACAGAATTTTAAAATACATAATTTTATACATTTTACTACACAAACAACCAAAGGGAGTTTTTCCTTATATCCACACTTACCATGGTGCCTTGTTTTTCTTTGATTTTAAGAAATGGATTTACACATAGATATTTATAATTCTCTCATTATTCTCCATATCTTGAAGCTAAAAAATTTTATCTTAGGTCTCTATTTCAGTTTATTTCTGCATTTTAATTTTGGTACTTTAAAGCAGATGAATATTTATACAAATGCAATCTTTCATGCAACAGTTTTGAGCAAATGCATTATTTTGAAAGTGCTACTCTCAAAATAATATCATTGTGCAAAACCAGTTGAATGTAAAATTCTTCTTTTAAATAATGGATGAAAGTATTTTGAGTCATTTCTAAATAGATCACACTTCTGTCAGAAAATAAATTATGTTAATTAATGTTACATTCTCCATGTAACAAACACTGGACAGGTTGATTAAAGAAACTTTACCCTGAAGAGCTGCTAATGCTATTATCATAGTTGACTTTATGATGACAGCTTTATAGTTCTATTTTTCCTTTTTTTTCTTTTCTATTTTTTAAATTATAGAAATATAATAACAGTTTTGTAAGAGACTTGGAAAGTACAGAACAAAGTTACATATAGTTCTATTATATATTACAATTATTTTTTAAGTAGATAACCTAAGATATTAGTTGGTTTCAATATGAAACTCTCAAAAATGAATGGAATGAATATACAGATATGTAGAAGGATATAGTAGACTTGAAAAGCACCATGAACCAATTAAACATAAGTAAGATTTATACAATTTTCACACAACAGTAGTAAACAAATTCTGCTGAGGTTCCCATATACTATAAACTAGGAGACACTGGAACATATCCAGGGACAAAAACCAGGGCACAAAAATTTCATGGTCTAAAAGTATTGAAATCATACCAAGTCTGTTCTCTATCACTGTGGAACTATGTTAGAAATCAGTATCAAAAGATTTTTGAAAATGACCCATATATTTTTAAGTGCTATATGATATTTACCAAGAGAACTTTGATTAGCCATTGAAAGCCTAAATAAAGTTAGAAGACTGCAAAAACACAGAGGGCAATTGCAGAGAAGAAAGCATTTATGTGAGATTAACATCAAAATGGGAAATTAATATCAAATATATTTAAAAGCCACATATATTTGGAAATTAAATGGACAACAGTTGTGTTTTATCAGTTTATTTTCAGAGTATAAT
The DNA here is from genome assembly GCA_006410675.1 of Oreotragus oreotragus. Taxonomy (NCBI): domain Eukaryota; kingdom Metazoa; phylum Chordata; class Mammalia; order Artiodactyla; family Bovidae; genus Oreotragus; species Oreotragus oreotragus. The sequence goes on along the minus strand of SJYX01003751.1, from coordinate 78,158 downwards.
TAGTCTAGAAAGTCGTAGAACTTTTCAAAATTTTAGAGTGACACATGAATGTAAAGGTTATTATTTAGTTGTTACTAAACCAAGAAATGGGCTTTCCTGGTGGCTCAGTGGTAAAGAATCATCCTGCCAATGCAGGAGATGCAGGTTTGATCCTTGGGTGTGGAAGATCCCCTTGAGAAGGAAATGGCAACCCATTCCACTGTTCTTTCCTGGGAAATCCCATGGCCAGAAGAGCTTGGTGGGCTACTGTCTACAGGGTTGCAAAAGAGTCAGACATGACTTAGCGACTAGACAACAACAAAATCACAGATGATATAAGTAATTTTTCCCAATTATTAACAATAAAGGAAAATACGAATAAATTTGAGAACATAATAGTGTTATCTTTTAGACAACAGAGTATCAGAAAGAATATGAAATGAACATCAATTGGGAAAATTATTCCAAAAATTGTACAGCAAAAAGTATGCGTGTATGTGTGTGTGCATGTAATAAAACTGACCTTATGAATATCTGAATACATCTTTGAGAATATGAAAAGGAAGTGATGCTTGGGAAAACAGTTGAAAAGTATGGTGAAACAAGTATTATATAAACAATTCTAACCCCCAAAATATAAAGTTAGTCAAAGATGTGATTGATCTCAAAGAAATAAAGATAAAATATTAGTAGAAATAAATGAAAAATTTAATATTACTATTAAAAAAGGATATAAATGAAAATGTTAATTGAAATTTAAATTACAGTTAATTCCCTCTCAGTTCAGTTCAGTCACTCAGTTGTGTCCGACTTTTTGTGACCCCATGGACTGCAGCACACTGACTTCCCTGTACATCACCAACTCCCGGAGCTTACTGAAACTTATGTCCATCGAGTTGGTGATGCCATCCAACCAACTCATCCTCTGTCATTCCCTTCTCCTCCCACCTTCAATCTTGCCCAGCATCAGTCATCATCTGCATTGATTTTGGAGATCAAGAAAATAATACCTCTCACTGTTTCCATTGTTTCCCTAACTATTTGCCCTGAAGTGATGGGACTGAATGCCATGATCCATGATTATATGGTGGAAGTGACAAATAGATTCAAGGGATTAGATCTGATAGACATAGTGCCTAAGAACTATGGATGGAGGTTCATGACATTGTACAGGAGGCAAGGATAAAGACCATCCCCAATTCCCTTTCAGGAGCATATACATAATGAAAAATATGTAGTATAAGTCCCAGTTTTAATTCCAATCCCAGAGAAGGACAATGCCAAAGAATGTTCAATCTACCTCACAGTTGCACTTATTTCACTTGCTATCAAAGTAATGCTCAAAATTCTCCAAGCCAGGCTTCAAAGGTATGTGAACTGAGAACTTCCAGATGTTCAAGATGAATTTAGAAAAAGCAGAGGAACCAAAGGTTAAATTGCCAACATCCGTTGGCTTATAGAAAAAGCAACAGAAATCCAGAAAATCATTACTTCTGCTTGACTTTGCTAAAGCCTTTGAATGTGTGGATCACAACAAACTGTGGAAAATTCTTAAAGTGATGGGAATACCAGACCACCTTACCTGCCTCCTGAGAAATCTGTGAGCAAGTCAAGAAGCAACAGTTAGAACCAGACATGGAACAACAGACTGGTTCCAAATCGGGAAAGGAGCACTTCAAGACTGTGTATTATCTCCCTGCTTTTTTAACTTATAAGCAGAATACATCATGTGGAAATGCCAAACTGGATGAAGCACAAGCTGGGATTAAGATTGCCAGGAGAAATATCAATAACCTCAAATATGCAGATGACACCAACCTAATGGCAGAAAGCAAGAGAAACTAAAGAGCCTCTTGATGAAGGTGAAAGAGGAGAGTGACAAAGCTGGCTTAAAACTCAACATTCAAAAATGAAGACCCTGGCATGTGGTACCGTCACTTCATGGCAAATAGATGGGGAAACAACGGAAACAGTGACAGACTTTATTTTCTTGGGTTCCAAAATCACTACAGATATTGACTGAAACCATGAAATTAAAACACTTGCTCCTTGGAAGGAAAACTATGACAAACCTAGACAGCGTATTAAAAAGCAGAGACATTACTTTGCCACAGAAGTCCGTATACTCAAAGCTAGGGCTTTTCTAGTAGTCATGTATAGATGTGAGAGTTGGACCATAAGGAGGGATGAGCGCTGAAGAATCGATACATTTGAACTGTGGTGTTGGAGAAGACTATTGAGAGTCCCTTGAATTGCAAGGAGATCCAACCAGTCCATCCTAAAGGAAAACCAATCCTATATATTCATTGGAAGGACTGCCACTGAAGCTGAAGCTGCAATATTTGGCCACTTGATGCAAAGAGCCAATTCACTAGAAAAGACCCTAATGCTGGAAAAGATTGAAGGTAGGAGGAGAAGGGGATGACAGAGGATGAGATGGTTGGATGACATCACTGACCCAATGGACTCATGTTTAAACAAGTTCTGAGAGATGGTGAAGGATAGAGAAGCCTGGTGCTGCAGTCCATGGGATCATAGCAACTGAGCAACTGAGCAACAAAAGAAGTCCCTTTGAATGGCAGCAATGTCTTTATGCTTGAAAGAATCCTCACTTCATTAAAAGCTGAAAGATTAAAGATACACATATTTTACTTGTTTTAACAGTCACTTCAGATCCTATGTTCCATTTCATTTTTTGTCATACTATAGAAGGTAGCATGAAATACAGAGGAATTTATACGTAAAACAACATTTGTTATAATTTCCAGTTTAGCAGCATTTTTACTTGATATCTACCTACCTGTTGTTTTGTTTTTAAGAACCACATTTCGCACCTAGTAGTCCTATAACACTGTAGAACTCCAAATAGCTTTATTTTTATAACTCTTCATTTTAGAAGTTCTTTTTGGCTGTCTTATTAGTGCTTTGAAGTTTTGTAATGTCTTTAAAGAAAACAACAATGACAACTTTGGAATAACTTTAAAGAAATTGCTTATTCTTAAAAGGATGCAGACCTTTGAATTTTCTCTTTAAAAAAGAGATTTTTTGATATATTAAACTGCCTATAAAATTGAATGTAGGTTTATATTGTTGCTAGAAAAAAAGAAATAGTTATAGGCATTTCATCCAAGATAGTGAAAGGGAAGTTCATGGAAATGTTTTCCAAAAGAAAATGCATTAACAGCTTGTATTACTCATAGGCACTCAATGACACTCTGTGGAGTATTGCTTTGTAGTCTTTGTCATAATGTTTGGGTGATGGTGATAATAAGTTAGTTGTTTGTGGGAAAACATGTTTTGTTCACATTGAACAAGTTTATATCAGTGAAATAGGTGAAGAGAGAATTGTAATTTAACAGATTATTTCTTTCATACTCTAATTTATCGATCCAAGGTAATTATACAGTATGGATCCTTAGCTTATAAAGATATGTAAAGTGGGGAAGATGACTAGAAATGTTAACATTCAAAGGTCATTCCTTCTATTTATTTCACATACCTAAAGTTGTATAAAGGCATATCCTTGATTTACAACTTATTTTAGGCAGAAACATCAGTGAATTATAATTTGAACTAATAAGAAGAAAACAAACATGTCATTAAATTGGTATGTAGACATGAGATATTAGAAAAAACATAACCTTCTTTTATACTACATTGATATATTAATTCCTCTCTAAAGTAATTAAACTTAGAAATGTCATGCGTAGTTTGTTTTCAACATAGCTATTTCTATGTAATTTCATCCCACTATTGAAAACTATAAACATTCATTTCTACTAGGAAAATACAGGTGTTTATTATTTCCTTAGGCAAAGCTATATGCTGTGAATGAGATCCAGGGAACAAAGAAAGAAAGGCAGTGCTTTTGTAATAGTCTAGGCCAGTGCTCTCCTGTCTGAAATAACATGACGGCACTCTCCCTTCTGAAGTAACATGATTACACCCTACCTTCTTTAGTTTGAGAATCCTTGGTACATTACTCAAATTTTTCAGTGGTAGACCACCAGTTTATTTTCCATTCTTATGACTTGTAAAACATACAGCATGTATTCAAACATAGTATTTGAATCAAATTAATTTATCTAAACCAATACAAATATAGTAGATGTTTAAACATCTACTATATACAGCATACCTGGGGAGTACAAAGTAAACAAGACATCTTTATCTATTATGGAGACATATCTAATAGGTAGATATCTACTCCAATTCCCAATGATTATTATAAAATTTTATGTATTATAATGAAAATATATTTTAAAACCCAGGAGGAGTGTTAAAAAACAATGCCTTCAAGCTAATTTTGGGAGTTTGTGCAATACTTTACCAAAGCAATGAAATTTAAATTGAGACTTACAGTAGAAGTGGAAATTTCTGAAGCATATGGACAGTTAGTATATTGATAAGGAATTCTCATGAAGAGCTGAAGCTTATTCATTGATTTGATAGCATCAAAAAATCCAGTGTTTCTCAAATTGCTGGAGCATACACTGGATTTGAAGGGCATATTATCAGAATTAGTCTTGATAAGAAGGTTAAAATGGATATATATATATATAAAGATATATATATATATAATTTATTCAATAAACTTTATATTCATGAACATTTATACAATTGACTTCTACTCTTTTCCTGGTGGCTCAAAGGTAAAAAATCCATCTGCCAGGGCAGGAGATGTGGGTTTGAGTCCTAGGTCAGGAAGATCCCCTGGAGAAGGAAATGGCAACCCACTCCAGTATTCTTGTGTGAGAAATCCCATGGACAGAGGAGCCTGGTGGGCTACATACAATCCATGAGGTCACATGGAGTCACATATGACCTGGTGATTAAGCAACAGCAACAAATTCTCTGGCCAGACTTTTTTGAAACGTGAAGCTCATTCCTATCTCAAGAGCTTCACATTCGTACTCTGTCTGAACTGTTTTTGCGTCAGTTTGTCTCATACCTGGCTCTTTGACAGTATTTATGTCTCTCATGTGACATATCCTGTAGTTTCCCCCTGACCATATTTCACTAACTTTTTACATTTTCTTAAGAGTCTCTAAAACAATAAACACTGTTCACTGATTTGTGTATGTGTTTATATCCTTCTCTCTAAAATATATGCTGTCAACAGGTGACTAGTTCACATCATTGTATCCAGTACTTGTATATATTAGGCAGTCAAAAATTTCCATTGAAGACAAAATCCTGAACAAAATAAAATCAATATTTTCAGTTAAATTTTTAAGGCCAATATAAGGAAAAATATACTATCCTTTATCCAAATGAGAATAAATTCAAAAATAAAACACAAATTATTTTTGATCATTTAAGAAATCTTTATTTTCAAAACATAGAGCAGCCTAAAAGGACTTCAGCCAGTGTTTACTGTACTAAAATTAACAATATATTATATAATAATTTGTAATGTAAAATAAAATTAATTAATATATAATTTTTATCATAATTTAAAGCCATTTAAATAATTTCCAGGGCAAAATTAAAACACAACTCTAACAAACTTAGTTTTCTAATGTATATTGACATTTTTATTTTACTGTATATGAGTAGTCATGTCTGATACAATTTTACACATAAAGAGCTTTGTAATCAGAAAACTGAAGTGTAGAAGAACAATATATTTTCTTCCTTATGGTGCTATGAATAATAGAATCACAGGAAAATATTTATTTCATGTATGTTCTTTATACCATCTATGAACATATGTGTTGATTAGAAAGATTTTAGCATTTCTTACTTTTAAGTAAAATTGTATATATTAAATATCCTCTGTAGCAGTCTCAAAAATTAGGCTAAAACTCCTATAAAAATTAATGATCTTTTTTTATAATTTGCAAAGAAAATAAGGGGCCACATGTTCCTCAATTGTTAAACTTAGCTGAAGAAATAAATACATCTTTTATCAAAATGTCATATAAAATTATGACATTTAACATTTTATTAAATTTTATTATGAATAAAATTTAACATATGTGTTGAAATATCAAAGAAGATCTATAAATTTAAAGACCTCCAAGGCTTATTCACCCAGAAACGATATAAACACAACAAATTCAAGACAGAAAGGAACTATTTGAATATGATGGTGGTGATAATTAGTCCTATATACTCAGCATTGTTCTGAAAACTGTGCTTTTTCACAGTAGACATTTTTACTTTTTTTTCCTGGCTGGCTGTCATGGGGAATTTAAGCAATTCAAAAATCAGAATTTCAAATGCTTCTGTTGGCAAACCCAATTACAGTACAACTGGTTCTGTATGGTTATAGGAGGGAAATTTGCAATGAGAAGAATGAGTTTTGTTAATACATTCCTCTGTTTTATCCACCATATACTAAACAATCTAATGTGACAGGCAATTATTACAAATCTGCTCTTCCTTTTGTATATCTCACCACAAGCCTTTGGCTTTACAAAAATCTAAGCTCTGAGCAGGATCATGAAGCAACTGGAGATTGATTCCCTGTGAACTGAAACTCCAAGATGAGAATGCATGCGTGCATGCTTAGTCGATCAGACACTCAGTCGTGTCTGACTCTGCGATCCCATGGACTGTAGCCCACCAGATTCCTGTCGATGGGATTTTCCAGGTGAGAATACTGGGATGGGTTGCCTTTTCCCTCTCCAGTTGATCTTCTTGACCCATGGATCGATCCTAGGTCACCAACATTGCAGGTGGATTCTATACCACCTGAGCCACCAGGAAAGCCTGAAACTCCAAGATGAGAATAGCAGGACAATTAAGGGGGGAGACTGGGCCCTGCCCAGACCACATATCGCTCATTCTTGAAGTCAGGAGACCTCCTTAACCATACATGCATGAGGAGTGATGCACAAATGCCCACAGGCCTTTGCAGTAGGATCCATCTTGTCTAAGAAATGCATGTGCACACATGGAACGATCCTGAGGTATGTCAAATGTGGACTATGAACCAGGCAAATCAAAATGATTAGCCAAAGAAAAGCCAGAAGAAATGCACCATATAAGTGATTTAATTGGCCCAAGGGTGCAACACAGGGACTCTTCCTCTGAGTCTGCCCCATGTCTATCCACGCATAGTGTACTCTTCCTGTTCTTCATTTCAAAGGAATGGTTCTGTATCTGGGCCATAAGTGGCTTCATATAGGGGCTTTAGAGGTTTCATAGAGTCCCTGATGCTGGGAAAAATTGACAGCATATGGAAAAGAGGGCATCAGAGGATGAGATGACTGGATGGCACCAGTGATTATTAGTTTTCTTTCTCTATTTTTAAGTACCCTGCTTAAATATTTGGGTTTTATAACACCTTGAAGATTCAATAAAAATAAAAAGCAACACAAATTTGTTAATTAAGATTCTTCCAATTTCTTTATGTTTCCCCTTCTCACATATGTCACAGTATTCTTTTTTATTTCTATTTTAGTACATCTTATGTTATATGCTGTTATTATTTGTGAACATGCATTTGACAGTGTTGTAAGCTATGACAGCATCTTTAGAAACATGAAAAGTTTAGAATAAGGTCCATTTTGGGTTTAAAATTTAGAAATAATAGATAGTGGGTCAACTCAAAACACACAAAATAACTCCAGAGACAAGTACAATATAACCAGTTTGAGATTCTACAGTAAACAAACTATGACAAAACCTAACTTTAATAATTACATTAATCAGAGTGAGAATGTTGATCAGAAATAGAAATGCAATAAAAACTGTCAAAGTAGTGAGGCAGAGATGAGACTGATAGAAGTGGCTCTTAGGGAATAAAACTCTGTATCCCAACATGCCTTTTGATTGCAGATTTTATATTTCTGGATGTATGCTAATCCAGTTGACTTAGTCAGATACTGGTGAGCATGTAAAATGTAGAGCATGATCTTTTCATTTTCATTTTATGATCAATAAGCAATCTTCTATTTATAATTTAGTTTTCCACACATGATATGATTTCATAGAAAAAATATTTAGAAAATAAATTTAATTTCTGCTTCTTTGCCAATTATATTTTACTGTTCACTTAATTTATCTTTATTATCCTTGTTAGTGTGGGTCATATGATCCTGTCCCTGATGACTTAGAAGCATCATTCTGACAAACTCTCCTTTTATGTCTGCAAAACTAAGAGAAATGCCTTCCAAGATATTTTGGGAGACAATCTCTGAAATCTTTGTGGGCCATACATTTACTCCAATACCTGTCTCTCTGAATTGTTTTATGCTTCATCTCTTGTAATACATTACCAACTATTTGAAAGTATAGCTATTAACAGTTTTTCTTATTCACTTTGGACTCATGCATTTTCTTATGTGGTAAATATTATTTGAAGGTTTACTATATTCCAGATATTCTTCTGGATTAACTGAAAATCAGAACATGATAAAACAAAAATCCTTACCCTCACGGACATACCTTGCAGTGTATGTCATATATACAGTATGCAATAGACATATTTAACATATAAATGATATACTATGTTGGGAGATGAAACTAGAAGGAAGACAGTAAAATTTTCATTTTATAAAATGGAAAATCAATAGATATTTCCTATAGTTGATGAGTCATGGAACAAGAAATTGAGATATAAGTATTTTATTTTAAATTGTAGAGGCATAGAACTTGCAATTTCAACTGACACTTAAAGTCTTACTCTCATTTTTAAAACTAGAAAAATAGTGAACAAATAAAAAGATGAACCTTTTTTTTTTCCTCTTGAATTTATCTAATAGCTGATGTTGCAGAACAAACTGCCACCTAAAAATCTGAAGAAACAAAAGACTTTGATACAGCTGAAATCAGCTAACCTGGAACAGAAAGAAATGAAAATGTGAACCGATGGGTTTATTTAAATGCTAATTTTAATAATTTGCTGGAAGCTAAATATAGACTGACATAAGACTATAAAATTTCTAAGAGCCAAAGTCTAAGGGATGGAATTTTACTTCCAACAACCTCACCAAGTTCTCTTGGTGAACAGCCAAGAAATATCCTCTGTTAGCTTGGCATGGGAAGGGAAAGAAAGAATTGAAAAATAAAATTCAGTAAGTGCATTCTCTATTTAAAAAGGCCTATCCTATAGAGTAAAGACTTTAACAGAGCCTTATCCAATGGTGGCAATAGTGGTAAAGAACCTACCTGCCAATGGTGAAGACATNGTTAGCTTGGCATGGGAAGGGAAAGAAAGAATTGAAAAATAAAATTCAGTAAGTGCATTCTCTATTTAAAAAGGCCTATCCTATAGAGTAAAGACTTTAACAGAGCCTTATCCAATGGTGGCAATAGTGGTAAAGAACCTACCTGCCAATGGTGAAGACATAAGAGATGCAAGTTCTATCTCTGGCTCAGGAAGATCCTCTGGAGAAGGAAATGGCATCTTGCCTGGAGAATCCCATGGACAGAGGGGGCTGGCAGGTTATATATAGTGCATAGAGTCACAGAGTTGGACACAACTGGAATGACTTAGCGCATATCCGACCTGGAAAAAGGTATTCTCTTGACTCCACTTCCTGCTCAACAGTTTTTTTTTGTTTGTTTGTTTCACCCAAGGAAAAGGGAGCTAAGAATCACTTGTAAAAAGTCATAGCCCAGGGACAGATATCCATTACAGACTCAAATTTAATCATAAGATTGTTGCAAAAAGAACAAATTCTGATCCCATGTTGAAACTGTTTCTTTGACCTACCATTCATTGTTGTTATTATAATTGTACATAATGGCTGAACTCAGAGGACCCTGCTCCTCTGCCTGACTGTTAAAGTGCCTTTGTTCAGCTCACGAAGAGATAATCTGACCCTGTCTACCAGTGAATGGCTGCAAGAAAGGAGAGATTAATACATCCCTTCCAAAGGCTGACCATTCCTGGAGATGTTTTACAAGACTGATGGCCCTTTTTACTTTACTTCCTTATTTCCCTGCCCTTTCTATTCTGCATTTTGAATTTAGTTTCTCACCACTTCTCTTTCTGGTTTGCTAACAGGATCTGGCATCCAGACCCTGACAAGATGGTTATTTTGAGACATTAGTCTGTCAGCTTGTCTGTAGGCCGGCTTTCCAAATAAAGTTGTATCCCTTGCCTCAACACATCATCTCTGATTAATTGACTTGTTCTGCAGAAAGTAGAGCAAGTTTGGACTTGGCAACAACATCTCACTTCTCTTTCTGGTTTGCTAACAGGATCTGGCATCCAGACCCTGACAAGATGGTTATTTTGAGACATTAGTCTGTCAGCTTGTCTGTAGGCCGGCTTTCCAAATAAAGTTGTATCCCTTGCCTCAACACATCATCTCTGATTAATTGACTTGTTCTGCAGAAAGTAGAGCAAGTTTGGACTTGGCAACAACATCACCAAATTCTCTTGCACCACACCACACCATCACTTCAACATAGCCCCAGTATTTAAAAAAAAAAAAAAAGCTGAAAGTGTTGCAAGGTAGACTCTTATGAGAGCAGAAAGAAAACAGGAGATGCAAGAACAGGGACATTAGAGGGATTTGAATGATTTGGGTACAGAAAAGATTGAAGATAACTCAACTCCTACTCAAAATAACATAAAACCTTACACTTCAGCCCTATTAACATTAATCCCTAAAGTCCAATATGTCCTTTCTGAGTTAAAGGAAAAAAAATGCAAAGCATATTAAAAATGCAAGAAAAAAATTTGAAGATACCAAGCAAATGGAAATCACACCTAAGTAAGAAACAGATTTTGGATCTCTGTAAAATATAAAATAATCAGGATTAAAATCTTAAGTGCTCTAATGAAAAAGATACTGTGCAAGAAGCAATAGGTGATGTAATTAGAAAAATGGGTACTCTGAGAAAGAACTAAAAATCAAAAACAGAGTAACAGAAATGAAGAATATTTTTGACAGCTCATTAGTAGGATGGATAAAGCTGAATCAGTGAGCTTGAAGATAAATGAATAAAAAGTTTCCAAAGTGAAACATGAAAAGAAAAAAAATAATAAAGTGTGAAGTTATGAAGTTATGAAGAAGTTTCTCATCCTGACTTCCATTTATTCATTCAGCAAACATTTATTCAGTACTCAATATGTGTCGGGGGAAGGCAATGGCACCCCACCCCAGTACTCTTGCCTGGAAAATCCAATGGACGGAGTAGCCTGGTGGGCTGGAGTCCATGGGGTCGCTAACAGTCAGACAGACTGAGCAACTTCACTTTCGCTTTTCTCTTTCATGCATTGGAGAAGGAAATGGCAACCCACTCCAGTATTCTTGCCTGGAGAATCCCAGGGATGGGGGAGCCTGGTGGGCTGCTGTCTATGGGGTCACACAGAGTCGGACACGACTGAAGTGACTTAGTAGCAGCAGCAATATGTGTCAGTTCCTTTTTAGCATTCTGAAGAGAGTCAAAATAGTGACATGGTTGCTACTCTTGAAAATCTTCATTTCTAGAGTGACAAGTTAAAAATAAGTGTAAAATCTGCATCTAAACTGTGTCTAAGCACCTTTTAAAAAGCGAAACTCTATCTCGCCATTATGATCCGGATAATTTCCCCTCAAGTATAATAATTAAAATAGCCACCACTGACTGCTTTCTGTTTGTCTGGCACTTTTCTATATTTTATGACTGTACTGTGTATTCATTCATTCAATATTCATAATCATTTTATGAGGAAAATAGCATAAATTTCCCATGTTACAGATTAAAACTAACCCACACAATGTTTGAACAATTTACCTAAGGCGCCACCAGATTATATATTGGAGCTTGAATTCTAATTCAGTCTTGGATGTTATGTTCTGCTGTTAAGGAAGTGATCTTTGAGCTAAGTATTGAAAGATATTTTATTGAAGAACAAAACTTTACTAAGTAGAGTAGAAAGATTGACATAAATATGCTTTTCCAGGAAAGAGGAGACGTTATATACAAATGGTCTCACAGAGGGAGGGAAGAGAATAATTAAGGAAATGAAGGTACGTCAGTGCAGCTGGAGCATGGGAGGAGATTGGAATTGAGAAAGGAGAGTGCTGACGAAGGAAGGAACAGACCAAGCAGAGTTCCTGGGTTATATTAAAGTTGTTATTCTTCACTGAAAGGACAATGGGGAAATAGTGTGATGTTTTAAGTGTGGAAATTATATTATTCTATTTGCATTTGAAATAAACATTTTTGGTTCTCAGAAGATAAGGGGTTGTGGGAGAAAGAGTTGGCTCTGAGAAATCAAGAAATTCATGGTGAGAATTATAGACTATTAAAAAATACAAAAAAGCAAACTTCTCTTTCCTGGCTTGCCTTCCTATAGTGCAAAGACAAGCAACCTAAAAACTACATTACTCATGTTTATTTGCAGCTAGGATTCTTGTGATCAAATTTTCATGAAGCAGATGTACTTGTGAGAAACTTGATGGTGGAACAATAATTTTGTTTTCAGCAGTGTCTGAATCCACAAAATCTGACTGTGGGGCAGGGGGTGGGGTTAGCTATAACCTGACTCACTGCAGTGCAATAGGAGCCTCCCAGGTGGCTCTAGTGGTAAAGAACCCACCTGCCAATGCAGGAGGTGTAAGAGATATGGGTTCAATCCCTGGGTCTTGAAGATCCCCTGGAGAAGGAAATGGCAACCCATGCCAGTATTCTTGTCTGGAAAATACCACGGACAGAGGAGCCTGGCAGGCTACATTCCATGGGGCCACAAAGAGTTGGACACAACTGGAGCAACTTAGCACACCTGTAGTGCAATAAGAACAGCTTTGTAAGGAGTGGAAGCAGTACTTCTGCATTCTCAGTTAGCTGAATTCTCAGGATTAGGATTGTCACATTGATTCTTTGGCAACAATAAGTCTTAATACTTTTTTTGTGCAGATACATTTTAGGGCCAGCAACCAACTGTGGATCTTCGGTTCATTAGAACATTAGTTTTGATGGTATCGTCTTAATAAGGAGCTCATCTATGTTTTATTCTGTTAATTTATCCCAGTAACTGATTACTATGACTCATGTGGATTAATACGGTAATCCCAATTTGGTACATTAATATGGAACTTCACACACCGCTTTAGAGGAAACTGTTGTTTAAAATGAATTACTGACTTCTCCTAGATGTGTCTCAGTCTTTGATATCTGTAGTCCATATATTCTTCTTCTGGGTCTTTGATATTTAATAGGTTGCTCTAAAAGAAAAGCAAAGCTTTACGGAGGAGCCTGGTAGGCTGCAGTCCATGGGGTTGCTAAGAGTCAGACACGACTGAACGACTTCACTTTCACTTTTTACTTTCATGCATTGGAGAAGGAAGTGGCAACCCACTCCAGTGTTTTTGCCTGGAGAATCCCAGGGATGGGGAAGCCTGGTGGGCTGCCGTCTGTGGGGTTGCACAGAGTCAGACAAGACTGAAGCGACTTAGCAGCAGCAGCAGCAGCAGCAGCAGCAGTCTTAGATATTGGAAGCATTCAATTAAATGTGCACAGATAACAATACTGAGGGCTCCACCAAGCACCATTATAAAATTTTTGGATAAAGTTTATTTAAATATATATAATGTGCACATTATATTTTCATACTTTACATTATTCCTTTTTGATAATATATTGTCTTTTAAGCACATATCTGTTTCAATGCTATAAATAGATATCATAAATGAGAAAACCATAATTGAAAGAGACTTATGTACCTCAAAGTTAACTGAAGCTCTAATTACAATAGCTAGGACATATTATATTTTCATACTTTACATTATTCCTTTTTGATAATATATTGTCTTTTAAGCACATATCTGTTTCAATGCTATAAATAGATATCATAAATGAGAAAACCATAATTGAAAGAGACTTATGTACCTCAAAGTTAACTGAAGCTCTAATTACAATAGCTAGGACATGGATGTTGTTCTAGATGTTCACTGACAGATCAGTGGATAAAGAGTTGTGGTACATATATACAATGGAATATTACTCAGCCATAAAAAAGAACACATTTGAGTCAGTCCTAATGAAGTAGAGGGACCTAGAGCCTGTTAAACAGAGTGAAGCAAGTCAGAAAAAGAAAAAGAAATATTGTATATTAATGCATATATTTGGAATCTAGACAGGTGGGATTGATGAGCCTACTTGCAGGGCCACAGTGAAAATGCAGACAGAGAGAAGAGCATTCTGGACACAGTAGGGGAAGGACTGAGGGATGAATTGAGAAAGGAGCATGGAAACATATAAATTANATTAATGCATATATTTGGAATCTAGACAGGTGGGATTGATGAGCCTACTTGCAGGGCCACAGTGAAAATGCAGACAGAGAGAAGAGCATTCTGGACACAGTCGGGGAAGGACTGAGGGATGAATTGAGAAAGGAGCATGGAAACATATAAATTACCATATGTAAAATAGATAGCCAGTGGGGATTTGCTGTGTGACACAGCTCAAATCAGGTTCTCTGTGACAACCTAGAGGGCTGATATGGGGCAGGAGGTGGGTGGGAGATTCAAGATGGAGAGGGCATTTGTATACCAATGGCTGATTCACATTGATGTTTGGCAGAAACTAACACAGTATTGTAAGTCAATTATCCTCCAATTTAAAAATTGTAAAAAATAGAGATTATCAAAGCATTGTCAATATATTCAGTTGTATCCTTTTTTTTTTTAGTTTCTACATTTAAAATGTATCTCTCAGAACCATATTTTACTTATGTTCTTGTCATAATCACATTCACTTAGTGAAGTCACTGAACTTGTAAAAAAAGCATCTAAAATATAGAAATAATTATATAGAAAAAATATGTATATAAACATGTTCATGCACACATATATATCACCTATCACACAGAATTCATTGCACATATGCTGGTGGCTGAAGTGAAGTAGTGAAATAATAAATTGTTAATTAGGACCTACAGAAAAATAGTGATACAATTCTAGAGCATATGTACAAATTTTCAAAATGTTGATGGTACATGCGCTTTAAGTCTAGCTTTTCCTCAATATTTTAATTTTCTTTGCATATAGCTTAAATGATGTTATGTAATTACTAACTTACTAAAAATGAAAAATATGTAAAATATACATGTAAGAAAATTTCCAAAACACTAGAATACATAATAACTAGTCTGATATCTTTAGTTTTACATTCAGACTCAATCTTTAAACACCTAAGATCATGCATCTGGTTTCATCACTTCATGGCAAAGAGATGGGGAAAAAGTAGAAGCAGTGAGCTTTTATTTTCTTGGTCTCCAGAATCACTGCAGACAGTGACTGCAGCCATGAATTTAAAAGATGCTTGCTCCTTGGAAGAAAAGCTGTAACAAACTTACACAGCGTATTAAAAAGCAGAGACATCACTTTGCTGACAAAGGTCTGTATAGTCAAAGCTATGATTTTTCCAGTANAAAGTAGAAGCAGTGAGCTTTTATTTTCTTGGTCTCCAGAATCACTGCAGACAGTGACTGCAGCCATGAATTTAAAAGATGCTTGCTCCTTGGAAGAAAAGCTGTAACAAACTTACACAGCGTATTAAAAAGCAGAGACATCACTTTGCTGACAAAGGTCTGTATAGTCAAAGCTATGATTTTTCCAGTAATCATTTATGGATATGAGAACTGGATCATAAAGAAGGCTGTGTGCTGAAGAATTGGTAACTTTCGAATTACAGTGCTTGAGAGTCCATTGGAAAGCCAGACAATCAAATCAGTCAGTGCTAAAGGAAGTGAATGCTGAATATTCATTGGAAGGACTGATACTGAAGCTGAAACTTCAATACTTTGTCCACCTGATGTGAACAGCTGACTTGTTGGAAAAGACTCTGATGCTGTGGAAGATTGAAGGCTTATTGAAGGATAAGTGGGCGGCAGAGGATGAGATGGTTAGTTAGCATCACTAACTCAATGGACATGAATTTGAGCAAACTTTGAGAGATAGTGGAGGCCAGAGGAGCCTGGTGTGGTGCAGTCCATTGGATCACAAAGAGTCAGATACAACTTAGCAACTAAGCGACAACAGCATAGTTCTTTTACAATAAGATCACTTGCAGAGATATAAATGCAGTGTGTTTTACAAGGAAATGTTACTATAGTAAAAAAAATAAATCTTTGAAAATGTTAATGAGTAAAAATGTTTATAATTTTTGTTGGCCCTACCAAAGTTGTAATCGGGCTTTCTGGAGTTAAAGAAAATGCTTGTATTGAAACACATAATGCTTTTTAGAGTCATAGGGCAAACAACGGGATAAAAGGGCAAACAACGGGATAAAAGGGCAAAGAAAAAATCATGAAGTTTTGTCATATTTTGTCATTTCTTTGTTTGATAAAAATTCATTAGTAAAGTTTTTCAAACTAATTCTATCATATATGGTACATATGCAAATAAGATTAAATTTGATAATATATACCTCATACATTTCAATGCTTTTATTTTCAGAATGGATACTTTACACCCGTGGCGGATTCATGTCAATGTATGGCAAAACCAATACAGTATTATAAAGCAAAATAAAGTAAAAATAAAAATTTTTTAAAAAGGCAAAAAAAACTTTAAATTACTATTCATTTGTATTTCGAGTAATAAGAAAATGAATTATGCAGCTTACCTGAGAAATAACAATGGCTACAGTTCATACTGTAACTATGAAAAGAAGCATCACGTGAACTATAATTTTAGTAATACCGTGAGCTAGACACCACTTTGGAGACTTAAAGTAAATTTTAAAAGACTTTACCATTTATACCCAGTATGATTCTACAAGAGACTTTTCCATTTGTTCATTTTGTTGTTGTTTGTTTCATTTAACTAGTTTCTCAGATACTGGGGGCTGTATAATTAAGAATGTTGAAACCGCATAAAAAAAGGACTTGCCAATATTGTAAAGAAATAAAAAATCCTGGAGAAAAATGTGAAGTGGGACAAGCTCTTTCAGTGCCCTGGTATCTCCTTCAATTTTTGTATCTCAGTCATCAGTGCCCTGGGCTGCTGCCTTAATTTCTAGGATACTCAGCTACAGAAACATTAAAACTTGCCATCCCAATATTTCTTTTATTCCTTAGCCTAATTTATACAACTTATGTTTATCACATATCCTATTAACTTTGATTTTCTCTTTCCTGTTAGTGAACTGAGATATGTTCTTTAAGCCAGAAATCTTTCTTAGTTCTCTAATAGCTGATATCCTGATAGCTCCTACATATAGCTATACTAAATATAAATGCACAGCAAACAAATGGATAAAACTATTATTAATTGGTATCATGTCAAGAACCGAACCACACCTGTAAAACAATATGTACACATGAAGGCGATGGCACCCCACTCCAGCACTCTTGCCTGGAAAATCCCATGGACAGAACAGCCTGGTAGGCTGCAGTCCATGGGGTCGCAGAGAGTCAGACACGACTGAGCGACTTCACTTTGACTTTCACTTTCATGCATTGGAGAAGGAAATGGCAACCCACTCCAGTGTTCTTGCCTGGAGAATCCCAGGGACAGGGGAGCCTGGTGGGCTGCCGTTTCTGGGGTCACACAGAGTCAGACAAGACTGAAGCGACTTGGCAGCAGCAGCGGTCTTTAATTATTTTTTTAAATTAGTTATTTCTATGCTTTTCATATGTATAAAATTATTACTTATATTTAGAAAAATGCTTAGTGTTTCATAATGAGTGGAATTTCCTATGGCATAGATTAAATAATAAATATTATGAAGTAAAATACTCTGAATACAAAGGGAAACTGAGCTTTTCTAATTAAATTCTTTTAATGGGTGTTTTGTTTTTTTGTGTGTGTGTTATTCTCTTTTCTTGGCTTATTTGTTATTTCAGAAGCTGAGGAATATTTTTGATTTGAATATTTTCCTTTTTGTGTGTGTTTAATAGTCTCAACTTTTAAAAAGTTTGAGGTAACATATACAGTGATAATGAAATACAATTAAGTTAAATATATTCTTACAGATGAGATATTGCTTTATCTGAGTAAGATTAGGTTTTCCTTTCCTCTGCTTCTTTTTATTTTTATAAAAAAATTTTTTGGTTGGAGGGCATATTCATATTAAAATGTAATACACTGAAAATGCTTTATATGACTGGAGTTTGAGTAATGTTAATAACAGTTCTTTTAATCATGTAGTGATCATGCAGGGATGAAATCTTACTTTTATCGTAATGTTCGAAGGAAACATGCTGCAAGAAAATACTTCTATCTGAATGGCAAATTCACACCAGTGGGAATCCCAGTGCCTTTTCACTGAAGATTGTGGCTTCCAAGGGGGAAAAATTAAGACAGTATAATTTATTTTTCTAAACACATAGCATTTTATGTTAGTATAATTTCTGTACATTTTTTTCTTCCTCAAGTTCAGTTCAGTTAAGTTCAGTCGCTCAATCGTGTCTGACTCTTTGCGACCCTGTGGACTGCAGCTTGTCAGGCTTCCCTGTCCATCACCAACTCCCGGAGTTTACTCAGACTCCTGTCCATTGAGTCGGTGATGTGATCCAACCACTTCATCCTCTGTCTTCCCCTTCTCCTCCTGCCTCAATCTTTCCCAGAATCAGGGTCTTTTCCAACGAGTCACTTCTTCACATCAGGTGACCAAAGTATTGGAGTTTCCGCTTCAACATCAGTCCTTCCAATGAATATTCAGAACTGATTTCCTTTAGGATGGACTGGTTGGATCTCCTTGCAGTCCAAGCGATGCTCAAGTCTTCTCCAACACCACAGTTCAAAAGCATCAATTCTTCAGTCCTCAGCTTTCTTCACAGTCCAACTCTCACATCCATACATGACCACTGGAAAAACCATAGCTTTGACTAGATGGACCTTTGTTGGCAAAGAAATGTCTCTGCATTTTAATATGCTGTCTAGGTTGGTCATAACTTTTCTTCCAAGGAATAGGCATCTTTTAATTTCATGGCTGCAATCACCATCTGCAGTGATTTTGGAGCCCCCAAAATTAAAGTTTGTCACTGTTTCCATTTCCCCATCTATTTGCCATGAAGTGATGGGACCAGATGCCATGATCTTTATTTTCTGAATGTTGAGCTTTAAGCCAGCTTTTTCACTCTCCTCTTTCACTTTCATCAAGAAGCTCTTACGTTCTTCTTCACTTTCTGCCATAAGGGTGGTGTCGTCTGCATATCTGAGTTATGCATTTTCATCCGTAGACAGTCCTTATTTTTAACTTGTGTTTCTTCAAAATTAAAGGTAAGGAAAATATCTGTTTTGTTCCCTGATATTTTCACAGGAAATGTTTATTCTTAGTGTAATATAGCTTGACAAAATTGAATATAGTACAATATATAAATTGTTTAAATGAAGCTGTAGTTTCCCAAGAAATGTAGCTATTATTCAAGACCAAGAGCACTGGGAAAAATAGTTTATGTTATTTTTCCATCATTGATTGTAAAATATCAGTTTTTACTTCATATTACATTGAAAGAACTGACTTTAAAAAATAATGCCCATTATTTTTTCCCACAAAAGAAAAAAAGGTGTCATATAGCTCATTTCTAGGACATCATCTAGTCTTATAAAGATCTTGCCATATGTTTCTAGGTAAGAATAATCTCATATGCAGTACCTATCTCAAAATATTTCAGTTTGTTACATTTTTGTGGTTAAATGCCCACACATGACACAATAAAAAGAGTAACTGAAAATTTTATTAAGTGACAATTTATACATTTCTTTTGGAATTGAAAAGGGAGTTGCTGTGAGGGAAGTGTTAAGGGAAGAAAGCTGTTGGCAGAGATCAGCAAGCTCTTTAATTAGGGCAGAGGCACTACCTGCCATCAGCTATGACCTTCATTGAAAGTGTTGACAATGGCAGATAATGCCAGTCAAAGAAGCATAAAGACAAACAGATAATACTTTGACTTCATTTTCTCATCTTGTCATCTGAGCTAATGATAATTGCCATGGAGGTCAGCCTGAGTGCATGAAGGGCAGAAGCCAAAACCCAAGTACTGCAAAAATGTGACAAATAGATCTAGAATGGGAAAAAGGAAGAAATACAGCACAGCACTTTATATGCTTTTGCAGTTTTAAACACAGTTAACTGTTATTTACAAGTTGGGCACAACATACGTAAGGCATTTCTCTTTCTAATCATAAAGGAATAACTAGAACTAAAGCTCTTCTTACTATAAGTAGACAACACTATGAAACATACACAAGTTTGTTTTTAGTCATTGGACAACAGGAAGTGAATGCATGTTATCTATGAGGGAAGATAACTGAATGATGTGAGCTCTATTACTGCTTGGCTTTCTGCTCTAAGTCATTATGTGTACCACAGTGCAGGAAATGAGGCTCATACTAGGGGACAATAATCTAAATTGATTGAGGCAACTGAAATTTGATGGTTAAAGTAATAAAGATGAAGTAGCAGTGAGCTTAGAGAAATTTTAAAAAAAATGAATTAATGACCCAGAGGAAGATGAACTAAAGAGACTTTTGATGAAGGCGAAAGAGGAGAGTGAAAAAGCTGACTTAAAACTCAACCTTCAAAAAATGAAGATCATGGCATCTGATCCTATCACTTGATGGCAAATACATAGGGACAATGTAGACAAAGTGTCAGATTTAATTTTCTAGGATTTCAAAATCAATGTGGATGGTGACTGCAGCCACAAAAGTAAAAGATGCTTTCTCCTTAGAATAATAGCTATGACAAGCCCAGACACTGTATTAAAAAGCAGAGACATCTCTTTGCTGACAAAGGTCTGTATAGTCAAACCTGTGGTTTTCCAGTAGTCATGTATGGATGTGAGAGTTGGACCGTAAAGAAGGCTGAATGCCAAAGAACTGATGCCCTCGAATTGTGGGGCTAGAGAAGACTCTTGAGAGTCCGTTGGACAGCAAGGAGATCAAACCAGTCAATCTTAAAGGGAATCAACCCTGAATATTCATTGGAAGGACTGATGCAGAAGGTGAAGCTCCAATACTTTGGCTACCTGATGCGAGAGCTGACTAATTGGAAAAGATCCTGATCCTGGGCAAGACTGAGGGCAAGAGGAGAAGGGGGCGACAGAGGATGAAATAGTTGGATGGCATCATCAGATCAATGGACGTGAGTCTGAGTCACCTCCTGGAGACAGTGAAGGAAAGGGAAACCTGGTGTGCTGCAGTTCATGGGGTTGCAAAGAGCGTGACATGACTAAGTGAATAACAACAACAGGGCAAGCTCAAGAAATCAAAAATATATGTAATTGGAAGAGAACAGATAAATGAATAATGATCAAATGATTTCAAAATTTTATGAAAAAATAAGCCCACAGATTGTAGATGCTCAAAAAATCTAAAGATGAATCCAAAGAAAACTGTGGTAAATCTCACTAAATTGAAATTATTGGACTCTTACTTACATATAACTGGATTTTATATGTAAAAATGGTGGGAAGTTGTCACTCCCACCATTACAAAAATGCTGAACAACTTTAAAGTGATGACTTTTCTTCCACCCATCGGAGAACTGGAGTTTCAGGCCAAACTACCACCCTGAAATCTGGTGTTTGTTAGTTGATCAGTCATGTCTGACTCTTTGTGACCCATGGACTCTAGCCCACCAAGCTCCTCTGTCCATGGAATTCACCAGACAAGAATACTGGAGTGGGTTGCAATTCCCTTCTCTGGGATTTTCCTAACCCAGGGATTGAACCTGGATCTCCAAAATTGCAGGCAGTTTCTTTACTGTCTGAGCCACCAGGGAAATCTGAAGAGTCAGGTTATTTAATAAGTGAACCCAGAGTCACAGCCTAGATCCACTTACCTGAAACAGAAACAGCTGAAGACATAAACTGGTAAGACTACTTCAGTGGTGTTTTGATGAATTGCTAGAACCCGATTATAGACCAGCATGAGAATCACAGACTTCTTGGGGCCACAGTCTTGGGGTTCCTATACAGTTTTGTGGGTTTTACCTCTAGGAAACATATCGGGTCTCACAGTGAGAGCTGGAAAAGTTCTCCCATGGTTATGGCAGGATGGGCAGAATAATCTTGTGAAATATTTCAGATCATTTTTCATGATCAACATCTACTTTTCAAAGGAAATATTTATTCCATCTTATTCCAGAATCTTATTCCATCTGGGGAAAGAGCATATCTTCCACTCTATTTCCTCTAGCCTTTTTATATATGAGTATTGGGAGAAAACTAAGAAACTCTTGTGAAGTTAATATCCAAGAAACACCAACACATTGACAGACAAATTTAATCATAAAATTTCAGAGCACACCATAGCAACAAGATTCCAGTATAATAACAATGAATTATGGCTGCAAGACTCAAGCACTTTTCCTAGAGAAATGTTTAAGAGGCCCAGAGTCAACAAGGGAAATGTAAACAATGACGTGAGAAGAATGTGAAGCCTGTGATGTCAAAAGTTACAGCAAACATTGAAAGAAGTAAAAGCGTTAGTTGCTCAGTCAAGTCCAGCTGTTTGCAACCCTGTAGACTATAGCCCTCCAGGCTGCTTGGTCCATGGACTTCTCCAGGCAAGAATATTGGAGTGAGTCACCATTCCTTTCTCCAGGGGATCTTCCTGACCCAGGGATCGAACTCAGGTTTCCTGCCTTGCAGGAGGATTCTTTACCATCTGAGCCATCTGGGAAGGCCAACAAACATTAAACACAGCCAAACTCTTTGGCAGATTAAAATACAACCTTGTACCAAAGGCCTCTTTACCTCAGTTCCTGTACATCCCATCTAGTTTTTAACAGAAAATCATAAGGAATATTATAATGCAAGAAATATCATAGTCAGAAGAGGCAAAGCAGGTATCAGAATGAGACAGATACAGCAAAGCTGTAGGAATTATAATATAGAAAATTTAGCATAACTACAACTAATATATTAAGGACCCCAAAATAAAATGCCAACAGCACGTAGAAACAGATGGGGAATGTAAACAGAGTGATAGATAAGCAGAGAGATATAAAGTCAAAGATAAGAAAAAAGAAAATGCTAGGGGGAAAAAAATGACAGAAATGAATAACCCTTTTGATGGGCACTTCAGTGTACAAAAAATTACCAAAGAAAGAGGAATGAGTTTGATGAAAGGCCAATAGGAATTTCCCTTCCTGAAATGTGAAGAGAAAAGAGAATGCAAAAAGCAGAATAGGACATCAAAGTCAATGGGACCATTTAAGCATGTGTATCATATGTGCTGTGTTAATTGCTTCAGTTGTGTCCAACTCTTTGCAACCCATGGACTCTAGCCCACCAGGCTCCCCTGTCCATGGCATTTCCAGGCAAGAATATTGGAGTGGGTCACCATTCCTTTCTCCAGGGGATCTTCCTGACCCAGGGATTGAACTCAGGTTTCCTACCTTGAAGGAGGATTCTTTACCATCTGAGCCATCTGGGAAGGCCAACAAACATTAAACACAGCCAAACTCCTTGGCAGATTAAAATACAACCTTGTACCAAAGGCCTCTTTACCTCAGTTCCTGTACATCCCATCTAGTTTTTAACAGAAAATCATAAGGAATATTATAATGCAAGAAATATCATAGTCAGAAGAGGCAAAGCAGGTATCAGAATGAGACAGATACAGCAAAGCTGTAGGAGTTATAGTATAGAAAATTTAGCATAACTACAATTAATATATTAAGGACCCCAAAGTAAAATGCCAACAGCACACAGAAACAGATAGGGAATGTAAACAGAGTGATAGATAAGCAGAGAGATATAAAGTCTAAGATAAGGAAAAAGAAAATGCTAGGGGAAAAAAAAATGACAGAAATGAAGAGCACTTGATGGGCACATCAGTGTACAAAAAATTGCCAAAGAAAGAGGAATGAGTTTGATGAAAGGCCAATAGAAATTTCCCCTGCTGAAATGTGAAGAGAAAAGAGAATGCAAAAAGCAGAATAGGACATCAAAGTCAGTGGGACAACTTAAACACGTGTATCATATGTGCTGTGTTAATCGCTTCAGTTGTGTCCAACTCTTTAAAACCCATGGACTCTAGCCCGCCAGGCTCCCCTGTCCATGGCATTTTCCAGGCAAGAATACTGGAGTGGGTTACTGTGCCCTCCTCCAGAGGATCTTCCCAATCTAGGAATCAAACCCACATCTCTGGTGTCTCCTGCATTGCAGGCAGATTCTTTACCCAGTGAGCCACCTGGGAAGCCCATTAGCACACTAAGACCCCACTAAATCTTGTTTCCATTAGCTCATGGTATCAGAATGTGAAGCAAACCCCTAGATCTGTCTCCTGACTACCTTCGTAAGGCATGTAACTGGTCTGTTACCAACTGCACACAGGCCTCCTGAATGCATGGTTTCTCCAGCCCTGCAGAGCCATTTGAACTGCTGCCATAAGAGATATACGCAGTAAGCAAGGGCACCAGTATAAAGAC
This sequence comes from Oreotragus oreotragus, assembly GCA_006410675.1. Lineage (NCBI taxonomy): Eukaryota > Metazoa > Chordata > Mammalia > Artiodactyla > Bovidae > Oreotragus > Oreotragus oreotragus. Next base: position 53,897 of record SJYX01003751.1, on the reverse strand, counting down.
AAACTAATTGAATAGTGTCGGAGCAGCATGTCACACACTCCCATCAAGCAGAGGATATGAAGTAAGTGAGGAACAGAACCAGGAGAAATCATGTCCCGGAGCAGGGCTGGTGGGCGCTGCTAGGGGGCTGTGCAGTGGTGTCCTGTGCACCGGCAGGAAGCCAAGAGATGCGCTCCATACCGTGTTTCTACCAAGAAATGGGAAGAACGGGGTCTGACAGGAAAACGCTCTGTCCCTCAATAAAAACAGAGCATGGTTCATGGACTCTGAAATGTGAATGCACATTTATGGCATAAAAGAATTTCAGTTCTTTGTTTTCATAAATCAAAAATCTCAAGTCTTTTTGATTGAGTTTCACATTAACTGACATTTTATTTGCATATGGTTAAAATACCAAAGAGAAGAAAGAGAAACTGGAGTAGAAGAAATATTTGAGGTAATCAAAACCTTTCAAAGTTAATAATAAACACCAGACCATGGATCCAGGAAGCTCAAATAACACTAAGCAGAATAAAAGCAAAACAAAACACTACCCATAGGAATACTGTATTCAAACTGAAACAAAATCCAGAGAAAAATTGTGAAAAAAGCCAGAGGAAAATAAAACCTTACCTACAGAAGTAAAGATAAGCACTGTAGTGGGCTCTTGTCAGCAACTGCAACATAAGTGTTTTTTTTTTTTTTTAACAAAACTAGAATTATATATCTAGTGAAATTGTGTTTCATAAGTGGAAGAGAAATAAATATACTCTCCAGAAACAGATACTGATGGAATTCTGTAGACCTACATGTGAAAATATTAAAAGACATTCTTCAGGCAAAAAGAAATACCTGGCTACCTAGATTTATATGAATTTTGTCACATAGGAGAAGGAAAAAATAGGGGTTAAAATATCTTTTACTTCCCTTATTATTCATATACGTAAAAGTAACCATTTAAAGCAATAGTAGTAACTTACTGGGCTACTTTACCATAGAAGTAAGTGAAGTGGATGATAGTAATATCATAAAGGTTGAAGAGAAGATTAGGGAATGTTCTCTGGTTAAAGTATGTGAACTACATCTGAAACAGTAGGATATTAATTCTCGTTCCTTCAGTGCTTGAAGAGCTGGCCATTCTAGGGTTTAGGACCTGATATCCAAAATGCACATGGAGCATCTTTCAGTGCCAGAAAGTAAGAAAGTGCTAAGAAATAAAATCAGTGCATCAAAGAGACACACAAGTTCCCAGTCGCCAAAGCTGCAACAGTTTGAGCCAGAAATTAAATGTATTAGTATTGCATTCGGAGAAGGCAATGGCAGCCCACTCCAGTACTCTTGCCTGGAAAATCCCACGGACGGAGGAGCCTGGTGGGCTGTGGCCCATGGGGTCACTAAGAGTCAGACACGACTGAGCNAGTGGGTTGCCATTGTCTTCTCCAGTGCATGAAAGTGAAAAGTGAAAGTGAAGTCGCTCAGTTGTGTCCGACTCTGTGTGACCCCAGAGATGGCAGCCCACCAGGCTTCCCTGTCCCTGGGATTCTCCAGGCAAGAACACTGGAGTGGGTTGCCATTTCCTTCTCCATTTTTAGCAAAAAGTCTCTAAAAATCATTAAGAAAGAATATCTACTGTAGGAGAAACTGCTTTAGAGTAGTAATTATCAATGGGCTTGGACTTCATAAAACTACATAGGAGGGTAGTGGACTTTTCCACCGTGTACCGTAACTCTTCTGCCTTTCTAGTAATGTTTCATTCACCATACCTATCTACCACCACTTTTTCACTGCCATCTGAAATATTTATTCATTTATTTACTTAACCAGTCAGGGTATTGCACACTTTGTTTTACTGCTTTGGAACAAGCATGAACTCCTCATCCAAAAAGTAAAGACTTTTCACCTTCCAATTGATAAGTTTCACAAACAGCTGTCAGAACAAATGTATTTTCTTCTCTCTTTCTAAATCATTTCTTTTTATGTTTTAAATTGAGTTATAGTTGATTTACTGTGTTATGTTATCTACAGGTATACATCAAAATGATTTAGATATAAATAATATATATATATCTTTATATATATTCAGATATAAGGATATATATATATTCCTTATCAAATGATTTTCTCTTATAGGTTATTGATAAATATTGAGTTAAGTTCCTTGTGCTATACAGTAGATCCTTGTTGATTATCTACTTTGTATATAATAGGGAGTATATGGTAATATAAAACTCCTAAATTATCCCTCCCACCTTTCCCGTTAGATACCCATGTTTGTTATATTTTTCTGTCGTTCTGTTTGTTTTGTATATAAGTTCATTTGTATCATTTTTCCTTTAGATAGATTCCACATGTAAGCAGTATAATATGATGTTTGTCTTTGTCTTGCTAATTACTTCATTGAGTATGATAATCTCTAGGTCCATACATGTTGATGCAAATGATATTATTTCATTCTTTTTTATGGCTGAATAATACCGCATTGTATCCACATCTTTATCCATTCCTCTCTTGATGGACGTTTAGGGTGATTCCATGTCTTTGCTATTCTGTGTAAGGCTTCAGTGAATATTTGGATGTGTTTATCTCTCCATATTATGGCTTTCCCCAGATGTTATTGTTCAGTTGCCCAGTTGTGTCCAATTCTTTGCAACGCCATGGCCAGGCCTCTCTGTTCCTCACCATCTCCTAAAGTTTGTCCAGGTTCATGTCCATTGCATTTGTGGTGCCATCTAGCCGTCTCATCCTCTGACATCATGTTCTCCTTCTCCCTCAATCTTTCCCAGCATCAGGGACTTTTCCAATGAGTCAGCTGTTTGCAACAGATGACCAAAAACTGCAGTGGAGTTTTAGCTTCTGCATCAGTCCTTCCAATGAGTATTCAGGGTTGATTTCCCTTAAGATTGATTGATTTGATCTCCTTGCTATCCAAGGGACTCTCAGGAGTCTTCTCTAGCAACACAGTTAGAAGGTATCAATTCTTTGGAATTCTGTATTAATTTTCCTCAGATATGGAAACACAAAATACTCTGAACAGCCAGCGCAATCTTGGTAAAGAAAAATGAGGCTAGAGGAATCAGGCTCCCTTACTTTAGACTATACCACAAAACCACAGCAACCAAAACAGTATGGTACTGACACAAAAACAAACATAGCTCACTGGAACAGGATCTGAAGCTCGGAAATAAACTGATGTACATACGGGAAATTACTCTCTGACAAAGGAATCAAGAATATACAATTAAGAAAGGACAGTCTTTGCAATGAGTGGTATGTAGAAAACTGACTAGCATCCTGTAAAATAATGAAAATAGAATATTCTCTAACACCATACACAAAAATCAACTCAAAATGGATTAAAGACCTAAATGTGACACCAGATACTATAAAGCTCCTAGAAGAGAGCGTGGGCAGCATACCCTTTGACGCTAATTGCAGCAGTGTCTTTTAGGATCCTTCTCCTAGAATAATGAAAATAGAAACAAAAATAAACAAGTGAAACAAGTAAAAGCTTTTTACACAGCAAAGAAAACCATAAACAAAACAAAAAGATCACTTACCAAATGGAAGAAAATATTTGAAAAGTGTTTGAATAAGGAATTAATCTTCAAAATATGCAAAGAGTTCATATAACTCAATATTTTAAAAAATCAAAAATGGTCAGAAGATCTAAATAGACATTTCTCCATAAAAGACCCACAGATGGCCTAAAGGCACATGAAAATATGCTCTAATCACAGATTATTAGAGAAATGCAAATCAAAACTATAATAAGGTATTTATTACCTGACATCCTTCAGAATGGCCATCATCAAAAAGTCAGTTTCCTTTTGGTGGTTAACTAGATTATTCTCTAAAAATATGTTTTATGTTAAATAGATCTGTGTCTCTTGACAGTTTTTGAATTCCCACTACCTCATTAGTTTTGTACTTCTTGTTAGTTGGCAGGTTGGAGCAATTTAGACACTTTACAGTTATTACAATTTCTCTAAATGGAAAGGTAATATCTAAAAAGAGCCTTCTTGCTTTTTATTTTCTTTACTATATTAAAGATAGCGACATTGAAAGAAGGTATGCTTTATCACTCTGGTGTCTTAAATAAATCTGAATTTGGCAGTAAATATTTTGATACTTATTGTACATTTAAGTAATTTTTTTTCACACACTAATTTTAATCTACATTAACTTGAAAAGAATTAAATTGGAAGGTCAACTTTAATTTATGGATCACTAAGTGGATTTGACAAGTTTGATTACGACATTTAACCTGCAAATGGGTAACAGAATCAGGGACTAAAATGATAAATAGTTCCCTGTAAGCAAATTATAAACGTTTTCACAACAATTGTGTTAGAGTTGTAGTCCTTGTCTCTTTTGTCAAATTGAAAACCTTTTTAATTACATCTGACTTTGTATTATGCTCCATTGTACACAGATATCAAGAATGCCTTGATTAAATTTGTTTTTAAATATAGCAGAAATGAATAGTATGTCAAAGATTTTTTTTAAGTTCAAAACCTGTTTTTTAAAACTTAGTTTTAATTGAAGAATAATTGCTTTATAATATTATATAGGTTTCTGCCATACATTAACATGAATCAGCCATAGATATACATATATCCTCTCCCTCTTGAGCGTCCCTTTCAGCTCCCTCCCCATCCCACCCCCTAGGTTGTCACAGAGCCCTGGTTTTAGTTCTCCAAATCATACAGCAAATTCCCATTGGCTATATATTTTACATATGATACTGTATATACTTCCAAGCTTCTCTGTCTATTCATCTCACCCTCTTCTTCCCACCCTGTGACCACAAGTCTGTTCTCTATGCCTTCATCTCCATTGCTGCCCTGAAAATAGGTTCATTATTACCATCTTTCTAGATTCCATATACATGTGTTAATATACAAAATCTGTTTTTATCCCTCTGACCTACTGCACTTTGTATAATAGACTCTAGGTTCATCCACCTCATTAGAATAGACTCAAGTGTATTCCATTTTATGGCTGAGTAATGTTCCATTGTATAAATGCACCATAGCTTCTTTATCCATTCATCTGTCAGTGAACATCTAGGTTGTTTCCATGTCCTAGCTATTGTAAATGGTGCTGCCGTGAACACTGGGGCATAGGTATCTTTTGCAGTCATGGTTTCCTCAGGGTATGTGCCCAATAATGGGATTGTTGGGCCATATGGTAGTTTTATTCCTAGTTTTTATCCTAAGGAATCTCCATACTGTCTTCCATAGTGGCTGAATCAATTTACATTCCCATTAACAGTGCAAGAGAGTCTCTTTTCTCCATACCCTTTATAGCATTTATTGTTTGTTCATTTTTTGATTATGGGCATCCTCATCAGTATGAGGTGATATCTCATTGTAGTTTTGATTTGCATTTCTCTAATAATGAATGATGTTGAACATTTTTTTTCCCATGTGTTTATTAGCCATTTGTATGTTTTCTTTGGAGAAATGTCTGTTTAGGTCTTCTGCCCACTTTTTGACTAGGTCATTTGTTTTTCTGGTATTCAGTTGCATGAACTGGTTTTATATTTTGGAAATTAAACCTTTGTCACTTGTTTCGTTTATTATTCTTTCCTCCCATTCAGAGGGTTTTCTTTACATCTTGTTTATAGTTTCCTTTGTTGTGCAAAAAGCTTTTAAGTTTAATTAGATTCCACTTGTTCATTTTTGTTTTTATTTCCATTACTCTAGGAGGTGGGTCATAGAGAGTCTTGCTGTGATTTATATCATAGAGTGTTCTGCCTGTATTTTCCTCTACGAGTTTTATAATATCTGATCTTACTTACAGGTTTTTAATCTATTTGAATTTATTTTCGTGTATGGTATTAGGAAGTGTTCTAATTTCATTCTTTTACATGTACCTGTCCAGTTTTCCCAGCACCAGTTATTGAAGAGATTGCCTTTCTCTATTGCATATTTTTGCCTCCTTGGTCAAAGATAAGGTGCCGACAGCTGTGTGGGTTTATCTCAGGGCTTTCTGTCTTCTTCCATTGGTCTATATTTCTGTTTTTGTGCAAATGCCATTCTGTCTTGATGACTATACTTTTCTAGTATAGTCTGAAATGAGGAAGGTTGATTCCTCCAGCTCCATTCTTCTTTCTCAAGATTGTTTTGGCTATTCACGGTCTTTGCATTTCCATACAAATTGTGAAATTTTTTGTTCTAGTTATATAGAAAATACCATTGGTACTTTGATAGGGTTTGCCTTGAATCTTTATATTACATTTGGTAGTATAATCATTTTCATAATATCGATTCTTCCCACCCATGAATATGGGATATCTCTCCATCTGTTTATGTCATCTTTGATTTCTTTCAGCAGTGTCTTACAGTTTTCTGTATACAACTTTTTTGTCTCCTTAGGTGCTTTATTTCTAGGTATTTTATTCTTTTTGTTGCAATGGTAAATGAAATTGATTCCTTAATTTCTATTTTTGATTTTTCATTGTTAGCACTTAGGGATGCAAGTGATTTCTGTGTATTGATTTTGTATCCTGTGACTTTACTAAATTCACTGATTAGCTCTAGTAATTTTCTGATAATATCTTTAGGGTTTTATATGTATAATATGATGTCATCTGCACACAGTGAGAGTTTTACTTCTTTTTTTCTGATCTGGATCCCTTTTATTTCTTTTTCTTCTCTGATTGCTATAGCTAGGACTTCCAAACCTATGTTGAATAATAATGAAAAAAATTAATAACTGAAAAAAAAAGAATAATAATGGCAAGAGTAGGCACCCTTTTCTTATTCCTGAGTTTAGAGGAAGTACTTTTTGGTTATCACTGTTGAGAATAATGTTTACTGCAGGTCAATCCCTAGTTGTTTTAACACACAGGTTTTCCTCAGCATATGATGGGTTCATCAGGACATAACTGATGGGCTCATCATACACTGAAAATATAATAAATTGAAAATGCATTTGATACCCTTAATCAACTGTATGTTATAGCTTAGCCTAACCTACCTTAAACATGCCCAGAACACTTAAAGTAGACTAGAGTTGGGCAAAATTATTTAACACAAAGCCTATTTTATTATAAAGTATTGAATATCTCATGTAACTTATGGGATACTGTACTGGAAGTGAATAAAATAATGCTTCTATGAGTATAGAGTGGGTGTAGCTTATATCAACTGTCTATCCTGTGATTGCCTGTCTAGCTGGGAGCTGTGACTCATTTTCACATTGAAGAAAGCATCATGAAACAGTATTGTACCGTGTTTCACTAGCCATGAGAAAGATCAATATTCAAAACTCAAAGTATGGTTTTATGTAACACATATTGCTTTCAGACCATTATAAAGATGAAAATCATAAGACAAAACATTGTAAGTCAGGGAATATCTGCATATGCTGAAGAAATAAAATCTTGTCATAGGAAAAAGTGTATAAAACAAATTAAAACTTGTAATGCAAAAGTCTTCATATAACGTTTTTCCCCCATCATTGGAAAGCACTTCAACAAACACATGTTTCTTCAATATTTATCATGCAAAGTGTGTAGATATAGGAAAGTCAGGTGTTTCTGACAATTTTAAATAATATATTGAGCAATCTAAAACAAAAATCTTACACATAGATACCTGGTTGCTAAATGTGAAACATTTAAATTTATACTAATTATAATGTGTACTCTTGCCTAGAAAATCTCGTGGATGGAGGAGCTTGGTAGGCTGCAGTCCATGGGGTCGCTGAGTCGGACACGACTGAGCAACTTCACTTTCACTTTTCACTTTCATGCATTGGAGAAGGAAATGACAACCCACTCCAGTGTTCTTGCCAGAGAATTCCAGGGACAGGGGAGCCTGGTGGGCTGCCGTCTCTGGGGTCGCGCAGAGTTGGACATGACTGAAGCGACTTAGCAGCAGCAGCAGCAGCAGCATATGAAAAGCATCTGTTGAGCTATTCGGTGAGGATTTCTAAAATGTATCGACATACATATAGGAAAGTTATTTGCTGAAAGAGTAATCTATTGACATAATTTATTGGATTTAACTTTTCCATTATGAAAATAAATAATATATAACATTTCCAGTAATCATTGATATAAATGCCTTTAATATTTTCTCTTAACTAAAAATACTTTCTTTTAATCCTTTTTGTAATGCAATGGTACATGGATTTGAGTCTGGTTGGGGAACTAAATCCAACATGCCGCAGGGCAACTAAGCCTTCACTCTGCAACTACTGAGCTCAAGTACCACAACTAGAGTCTGTGCACCACAATGAAAGATCATGAACGATACATGAAGATCCCATGTGCTACAACTAAGACCCCACTAGCCAAATAAATAGGCATTAAAAAAAATTCTTTAATGTTCAGTTCAGTTCAGTTGCTCAGTCGTGTCCGACTCTTTGCGACCCCATGAATCGCAGCACGCCAGGCCTCCCTGTCCATCACCATCTCCCGGAGTTCACTCAGACTCACGTCCATCGAGTCCGTGATGCCATCCAGCCATCTCATCCTTGGTCGTCCCCTTCTCCTCCTGCCCCCAATCCCTCCCAGCATCAGAGTCTTTTCCAATGAGTCAACTCTTTGCATGAGGTGGCCAAAGTACTGGAGCTTCAGCTTTAGCATCATTCCTTCCAAAGAAATCCCAGGGTTGATCTCCTTCAGAATGGACTGGTTGGATCTCCTTG
>SJYX01003751.1:0-31485 GCA_006410675.1 Oreotragus oreotragus | reverse complement strand
CTTTAGGTAGATATATTCCCAAGTATTTTATTCTTTACGTTGCAATGGTGAATGGAATTGTTTCCTTAATTTCTTTTTCTGCTTTCTCATTATTAGTGTATAGGAATGCAAGGGATTTCTGTGTGTTGATTTTATATCCTGCAACTTTACTATATTCATTGATTAGTTCTAGTAATTTTCTGGTGGAGTCTTTAGGGTTTTCTATGTAGAGGATCATGTCATCTGCAAACAGTGAGAGTTTTACTTCTTGTCCAATTTGGGTTCCTTTTATTTCTTTTTCTGCTCTGATTGCTGTGTTGTAATTTTTTTTTCTCCTGAGGGTAACTACAGGGAAGAGAGAAACTTCCCAGGCATTTATATTATTATATTATGTTCATATAATGCAAATATATTATATAACACATATTATAATATTGGGGTTATATTATATTATAATATATTTTCCCAGGCATTTATATTAAATATATATTTTATTTACCATACCATAGCCATACACAAGTAAAAAGCAGGATTAAATCTGATTTATAGCACCAAACTGAGTTTCAGTCCCATCCTACCTCCATCAAAAATAGAACTTAAAACTCAGGCATATGTGTGTGTGTATATATATATATATAGCAAACTTTCTGCAGTCTAAAATAAAGATATAGGATAATATGATCACAATAGCAGTTTAAAACTTGGGTTGAGTGTGTTAAATTAAAATGTGAAGTAAAGTGATGTGAAAGTCACTGGTTGTGTCCAACTCTTTGCAACCCCATGGATTATACAGTCCATGAAATTGTCCAACCAGAATACCAGAGTGGGTAGCCTTTCCTTTCTCCAGGGGAATCTTCCAAACCCAGGGATCGAACTCAGAGCTCCCGCATTGCAGGTGAATTCCTTGCCAGCCGAGGCACAAGGGAAGCCCAAGAATACTGGAGTAGATAGCCTATCTCTTCCCCACCCAAGAATCAAACCGCGTTGTCCTGCATTGCAGGCAGATNGGAATCTTCCAAACCCAGGGATCGAACTCAGAGCTCCCGCATTGCAGGTGAATTCCTTGCCAGCCGAGGCACAAGGGAAGCCCAAGAATACTGGAGTAGATAGCCTATCTCTTCCCCACCCAAGAATCAAACCGCGTTGTCCTGCATTGCAGGCAGATTCTTTCCCACCTGAGCTACCAGAGAAGCCCCAAATTAAAATGTGCGTATCTTTATCTCGGCTTCCCTCCTGGCTCGGCTGGTAAAGACTGTCTGTGAGGCGGGGGACCTGGGTTCTATCTCTGGGCTGGGAAGCTCCCGTGGAGAAGGGGAAGGCTATCCACTCCAGTATTCTGGCCTGGAGAATTCTGGAGTCACAGTGTTGGAACTGACTGAGTAACTTTCACTTTCAGTTCAGTTCAGTTCAGTTCAGTCGCTCAGTTGTGTCCGACTCTTTGCGACCCCATGAATCGCAGCACGCCAGGCCTCCCTGTCCATCACCAGCTCCCGGAGGTCACTCAGACTCACGTCCATCGAGTCGGTGATGCCATCCAGCCATCTCATCCTCGGTCATCCCCTTCTCCTCCTGCCCCCAATCCCTCCCAGCATCAGAGTCTTTTCCAATGAGTCAATGCTTCGCATGAGGTGGCCAAAGTACTGGAGTTTCAGCTTTAGCATCATTCCTTCCAAAGAAATCCCAGGGTTGATCTCCNGCCATTTTGGGATGTTACAGACCCTTCCAGGTTGGTCCCCCAAAAGGTTCTCTTTGCCTGATGTTGCTAGAACAAGATAGACTTCTGTTTGGAAGGAAAGGGAAGCCTCAGCTTTTTGATTGGAGAACGAGAGGTGCAAACATTCCCGTTAGAGTCCATACTTGTGCCCACTGACTGTGAGCGGGACATCTCTAGGGATTTGTCAGTGAAAAGGGGGTGGACTTCCCCCAGAATGTGGGCGCAGCTGTGTTGCTTAAGGCTGGAGATCACAGAACACAGGAGCAGCGTCTCTGTGCAGGCCCTACTGCCTCTGCCATCTTGAATTGCTCTGTTGTGCCTGGTACTTAGCCTGGACAAGCTGAGGTATCTGCACAGCCATTTCACACAAAGAACTTTGATCTGAAGTGCTGGTTGCAAGGTCTTTGCCTGCTGTGCCCTATGAGTAACTGAAACTAGATGAAGCACAAAGGAAAAGAAAAAGGTTAGACTTTATTTTATTATCCAGATTCTACTTTTATTTCCTGAGAATTGTTCATGGGCTTTGCCAGTGACAGTGACTCAGTATTAAAAAAAAAAGAAAATCTCTCTTTGAAATTTATCCTCAGGGTCGCATACAGAACAAATTCCTGGACTGTCTGGAGAATTTAGGGCATATTAGCTCATACTACTTGAGAGAGAATGGTAGTCCTAGTTACCAAATCAGCTTCTGAAGCTGTGGTGTTTCCTTAGAAAAATGTATTCAAGTTATCAGTCATGCCACACTCAGCAATTTAAGATTGACTGTGTAATATCATGCCAGTTTAGATGAACCTCTTTGCTTCTGCTCTGAGACTCTCACATGGAGTTATAGTAACAAAAATGTTGTGCTAACCTTGAAAAGGGCATTCCCAGAGATTACTATTGACCTTTAGCTGTATTAAAAACCTCTATTCAGAGTTATCAATCCTTTGAAAATGTATTTTGACACTCGGTTATTACAACTGAATATGTAAAAATAAAAATAAAAAAGGAAAAAAAATGTTAAATTGAGTTTTGCTTTTCTCTGGGCCAGGTAAAGTTGAAACATATTCTTGAATAGGGCAAATAAAAATTTGAAGACTGCTACATTATGAACATTTAGGTTATTATTAATGATGGGTGAATGTGGCTACATTATATCAGTGTCCTTCAGGTTCACTTATTCTGAAATGTTTATTGGGAATTAACCTTGCATTTGAGGTTTTCCAGGTGGCACTAGTGGGAAAGAGCCTGCCTGCCAATGCAGGAGATGTAGGAGACATGGGTTCAATCCCTGGGTCAGAATGATCCCCTGGAGAAGGGCCTGGCAACCTACTCTAGTATTCTTGCCTGGAGAATCCTATGGACAGAAATGGAGCCTGGTGGGTGATAGCCCATAGGGTCATGAAGAGTTGAACACGATGAAGCAACTGAGCATAGCATAGCAGCCTTGTAATTATGTTTGCTTGCAAATTAGTATGAAAAATGTAATCTGGCTTACTATTATAAAACTTCATTTTTTCATCTTTATATTTAAAATATATTGTGTCTGTCTCTTATACACATCTAGATGTGTATAAGAGACAGGTATTATGAAGTAAAAGCAAAATAATTTTTATAATTCTTGTAGAATTTTGAAATTCTGACATATATATATGCACTGCAAAATAGCTTGATGCCAAGGATATTTAAAGTCAGTGTTCTAAATCATGATCCGTTATAGTAAAAAGTTAAATGTAGTAAAATAGAAAACAGTAAAAGTAACCTTAAATATTAGTAATAATATTAAAAATATTAAATGATAATAAGATGAATGCAGGAAATATTAGTAAAATAATATAATAAATAATAGTCAATGTAGTATGTAACAGTTAAGTCGGTCAGTAATAGTAAAAATAGCAAATAGTAGTAAAAATAGCATAGTAAAAATAATTATTAAATAAAAATATTTTGCTGAAACAGTCCTTTACCTATTTCAAGGCAATTAAATGCTACATAAAATAAAATAGAACATAATTTCAGTCCCAAATTTGAACATCTTTTCTTTATATTTCAAAATGCCATTGTAGAGTATCTTAATATTAATAAGTATTTCTATGGGTACACAACTTATATAGAATGAGTTACTCTTTTGTAAATAAGTTATATTTTTGTTTAAACTCTTTGTCTCTTTGACTATATTAGAAATATACTTTAAATTTCCACAATGGGGATTTAATAAATAATGTTTTCCATAGGTCATATACTGATCGTATCTGTAACTATTGATGTTGTAATAGTTAATTATAATGGTATCTATTAATATTTCTTGAAAATAATGTTTGCTGAATAGCTTAGGAAATGCTTATCTAATTTTGCCCAAAAGTTTTATGATCAATTTGTACCAATTATAAACTTTTTTTTAACATGACTATTCTGCTAATTTCAGTGAATATGTTTTACTTTGAATGAAATTACTATTTTTAAAGACACTCAAGAGCTACCATAAGAGAATAATGTTTGAATATATGTAGACATCAGAGGATATAATGTTGTCCAAATTTTATTTCAGTCAGAGAAGGCAATGGCACCCCACTCCAGTACTCTTGCCTGGAAAATCCCATGGACGGAGGAGCCTGGTGGGCTGCAGTCCATAGGCTGGCTGGGATTCGGGCATGACCGAGCAACTTCACTTTCACTTTTCACTTTCATGCGTTGGAGGAGGAAACGGCAACCCACTCCAGTGTTCTTGCCTGGAGAATCCCAGGGACGGGGGAGCCTGATGGGCTGCCATATACAGGGTCACACAGAGTTGGACACGACTAAAGCGACTTAGCAGCAGCAGCAGCAGCATCAAGTGGTTTTTACATAAGAATGCCGATTAGACGATAAGATTGTCTAAATACAACTTTCTTGCTTCTTTCTCTGTGACTCAAGAAATTTATGTAGACATATACCAGGGTAGGCATTTTCTAGAAGTTCATGCTAGATCAGAAATCAATGGACACACTAAGGTATTTGCAGAAACTAAGTAAAAGAATGGGCACCAGGAAGGACTGTAGTGAAAGTTTACTGCCATTACTGTCTTCATTCATTTATTTTTTATTCATTTATTTAACGCATTTTACTGTGACTCTGCTCCAGGGACTATGGTGCAGCATTGGACATATGATGGTAAATAAGCAGGCCTCCTCTTTTTATTATTATTATTATTTTTTTGGTTTCCTTTGTTTCTATGTTTCCCCTAATTTTCATTCTCCTATTCTATCTTCTGTCATCTCTTTCTACTCCTCTTTTCCTCTCCACAATTTTTATCTTCTTCATTTCTTCCACTTTTATTTCTGTTTTCCTCTTATCATCTTGAGCAGAAAATAGAATCATTGCTGGGCCTGAAGAAGTTACAGATTTGGCCACACAAGGGAGAATTTTTGTGCTTTCCCCTCCATCCCCATGGTAAAGTAACAACAAATTTGAGGAAAAGAGTGTGTGATCCAGTTTGACTTGCCCTTATCTATAGGCAATCCGTTGTGTCTGGGGAATAGTACTGAGAGCTAAAGGCTACTGAGGTTGCATTGTAATAAATGATACCTTTTAAGTAAATATTTAGATGATCAAAGTACTAGGTATAATTACTTGAAAATATTTAGTGCTCCTCCTGTTAGGGTCTACTTTTCAACAATAAAGAAGAAAGACACTTTAACAAATCATTTTTTCCCCAGTTCATTCACTGATATAGTTAAGCCTAGTATCAGTTCAGTTCACTTCAATTCAGTCACTCAGTCATGTCCGACTCTTTGCGATCCCATGAATCACAGCATGGCAGGCCTCCCTGTCCATCACCAACTCCTGGAGTTCACTCAGACTCACGTCCATCGAGTCAGTGATGCCATCCAGCCATCTCATCCCCTGTCGTCCCCTTCTCCTCCTGCCCCCAATCCCTCCCAGAATCAGAGTCTTTTCCAATGAGTCAACTCTTTTCATGAGGTGGCCAAAGTACTGGAGTTTCAGCTTTAGCATCATTCCTTCCAAAGAAATCCCAGGGCTGATCTTCAGAATGGACTGGCTGGATCTCCTTGCAGTCCAAAGGACTCTCAAGAGTCTTCTCCAACACCACAATTCAAAAGCATCAATTCTTCGGCACTCAGCCTTCTTCACAGTCCAACTCTGACATCCATTCATGACCACTGGAAAAACCATAGCCTTGACTAGATGGACCTTTGTTGGCAAAGTAATGTCTCTGTTTTTCAATATGCTATCTAGGTTGGTCATAACTTTTCTTCCAAGGAATAAGCATCTTTTAATTTCATGGCTGCAGTCACCATCTGCAGTGATTTTGGAGCCCCCCAAAATAAAGTCTGACACTGTTTCCCCTGTTTCCCATCTATTTTCCATGAAGTGATGGGAGCAGACGCCATGATTTTCTTTTTCTGAATGTTGAGCTTTAAGCCAACTTTTTTACTCTCCTCTTTCACTTTCATCAAGAGGCTTTTTAGTTCTTCTTCACTTTCTGCCATAAGGGTGGTGTCATCAGCATATCTGAGGTGATTGATATTTCTCCCAGCAATCTTGATTCCAGCTTGTGCTTCTTCCAGCCCACCGTTTACACCATGGAAAATTGTAAAGGTAATAGATTTGTCTTCAGTATCACACTTTTTCAATATATTCAGTGCCCAACAGTGTATACTACAGCAATATAGGATTTTAACTGTGTCTACTACACAAAGGTTTGCTGTCATCAAAGAAAACATACCTTTCTGTTGTCTCAAGCCCCTCTTATAGAAAAAAATATGAAAGAATCTCTTCTAGCACATTCCAGTTAGAATATAGAAATGACTAAGTTGTAAATAAAGGCAAGTTTTTTCCCCCACAAGTAATGATGCTTCCACTAATACTCATGTAGAAATTTGGAATAAGTATTATAAGAGTAGACTATTTTTAGTTATTTTTCTAGAATCACATACCAAGATTGTGAAATGGACTTAACAATACTAAGTTTAATGGATTATTTCTCTTTGGAAATATGTATAAAAAATTTGCTTACAGATAGCTCCGAAAGCCTTTGTGTTTTCCACACCTCCTAGTGTTTCCCTGGTGGCTTAGATGGTAAAGAATTCACCTTCATTGTGGATGACCTGGGCAATCACTGGGCTGGATAGATTGTCTGGAGGAGGGCATGGCAACCCACTACAGTATTATTGCCTGGAGAATCCCATGGACAGAGGGCTACAGCCCATGGGGTCACAAAGAGTCAGACACGACTGAGTGATTAAGCACAGCATGCAGACAGCTCAACGTTAAGTTTGCTGCTAAGTTAGTGCTTGTTCAGTGAAATATTTTATAAAAAGAAATGGCAAGATAATGATTTTACAGAAAAAAAATTTGTTGATGATTCCATTTCAGAAAAACATTGCCATTTTGGGATGTTACAGACCCTTCCAGGTTGGTCCCCCAAAAGGTTCTCTTTGCCTGATGTTGCTAGAACAAGATAGACTTCTGTTTGGAAGGAAAGGGAAGCCTCAGCTTTTTGATTGGAGAACGAGAGGTGCAAACATTCCCGTTAGAGTCCATACTTGTGCCCACTGACTGTGAGCGGGACATCTCTAGGGATTTGTCAGTGAAAAGGGGGTGGACTTCCCCCAGAATGTGGGCGCAGCTGTGTTGCTTAAGGCTGGAGATCACAGAACACAGGAGCAGCGTCTCTGTGCAGGCCCTACTGCCTCTGCCATCTTGAATTGCTCTGTTGTGCCTGGTACTTAGCCTGGACAAGCTGAGGTATCTGCACAGCCATTTCACACAAAGAACTTTGATCTGAAGTGCTGGTTGCAAGGTCTTTGCCTGCTGTGCCCTATGAGTAACTGAAACTAGATGAAGCACAAAGGAAAAGAAAAAGGTTAGACTTTATTTTATTATCCAGATTCTACTTTTATTTCCTGAGAATTGTTCATGGGCTTTGCCAGTGACAGTGACTCAGTATTAAAAAAAAAAGAAAATCTCTCTTTGAAATTTATCCTCAGGGTCGCATACAGAACAAATTCCTGGACTGTCTGGAGAATTTAGGGCATATTAGCTCATACTACTTGAGAGAGAATGGTAGTCCTAGTTACCAAATCAGCTTCTGAAGCTGTGGTGTTTCCTTAGAAAAATGTATTCAAGTTATCAGTCATGCCACACTCAGCAATTTAAGATTGACTGTGTAATATCATGCCAGTTTAGATGAACCTCTTTGCTTCTGCTCTGAGACTCTCACATGGAGGTATAGTAACAAAAATGTTGTGCTAACCTTGAAAAGGGCATTCCCAGAGATTACTATTGACCTTTAGCTGTATTAAAAACCTCTATTCAGAGTTATCAATCCTTTGAAAATGTATTTTGACACTCGGTTATTACAACTGAATATGTAAAAATAAAAATAAAAAAGGAAAAAAAATGTTAAATTGAGTTTTGCTTTTCTCTGGGCCAGGTAAAGTTGAAACATATTCTTGAATAGGGCAAATAAAAATTTGAAGACTGCTACATTATGAACATTTAGGTTATTATTAATGATGGGTGAATGTGGCTACATTATATCAGTGTCCTTCAGGTTCACTTATTCTGAAATGTTTATTGGGAATTAACCTTGCATTTGAGGTTTTCCAGGTGGCACTAGTGGGAAAGAGCCTGCCTGCCAATGCAGGAGATGTAGGAGACATGGGTTCAATCCCTGGGTCAGAATGATCCCCTGGAGAAGGGCCTGGCAACCTACTCTAGTATTCTTGCCTGGAGAATCCTATGGACAGAAATGGAGCCTGGTGGGTGATAGCCCATAGGGTCATGAAGAGTTGAACACGATGAAGCAACTGAGCATAGCATAGCAGCCTTGTAATTATGTTTGCTTGCAAATTAGTATGAAAAATGTAATCTGGCTTACTATTATAAAACTTCATTTTTTCATCTTTATATTTAAAATATATTGTGTTCAAGACTACACAAAACAAGAATATACAACTCAGTGAATTATTATAAAATGCAAAATGAAACAAATCATGTTTACTACCTTGGATCACAATCCCTGCCTCCAAAATAAGAACTCTTTGATTTTTATAACATATGGTTTCTTTTCTTTTCTTTTTTTTTTCATTGAAGCACAAATATCTAATCATCATACTATAGTTTTACCTGTTGTGGAACTTTGTATAAATCAAAGAGTACAGTGAATATTTTGTTTTCTCTTGCTTCTTTTGTTCAACGCTCTGTTAGGCTCACCCCTGCAGTTGATGTAGAGACAGTAGGCTCATTTTTATTGATATGTNAGCACAAATATCTAATCATCATACTATAGTTTTACCTGTTGTGGAACTTTGTATAAATCAAAGAGTACAGTGAATATTTTGTTTTCTCTTGCTTCTTTTGTTCAACGCTCTGTTAGGCTCACCCCTGCAGTTGATGTAGAGACAGTAGGCTCATTTTTATTGATATGTAGTATTTTGTTGAGTACTCCACAGATTGTCCGTTTTACACTGTCGTAGCCAAAAGATAAAGAAGGGATTTGTCGTTGGTTTTAATGTTGATTGATATTTGAGCTTTTTCAGTTTGACATGTTTGCAAACAGTATATATATTTATAGATTTTTTTTTTTTACTGCACATGTGCACATATTTTTTTGTGGTTTATACCTTGCAGTGGAATTATTATTACAGTATGTGTGTATGTATAAGTTTAGTGACTGATTCCAAACTTTTATTAAAATGATTGTCCCAGTTTATTATCTCACCAGCAATGTATGGCAGTTTTCATTGGTTTACATTCTTGCTAAAATGGCACTGCAATCTGATTTATAACACTGCAAGTGTTATAAAAGTTCATTTTATTATAATTAATTTAAGTATGTGTGTATGTATAAGTTTAGTGACTGATTCCAAACTTTTATTAAAGTGATTGTCCCAGTTTATTATCTCACCAGCAATGTATGGCAGTTTTCATTGGTTTACATTCTTGCTAAAATGGCACTGCAGTCTGATTTATAACACTGCAAGTGTTATAAAAGTTCATTTTATTATAATTAATTTTTACAATGGTATTTTATTTATAGGTCAAGGGTTTCAAAAATATATGGAAACCATCACCTGAGATCCATTTTGCTGGTTCTGATCAATAAGTTGAAGGTGAGGTAAGCTCAAACTAATGAATAGCACAAACAGCAGATAATAATTCATGGCAGATTGTTAAAGCATACTGCTTTACATTTCCATGTAAACTGGAACTTCTAAAATTTCTTATGTCATACAAATAACTTTATAAATCTTAATAATTTGTTTCTTTAAGATTTATAAAGTCTATATAAAATTAAATCTAGAAAAACTTGAAATTTTAGAGCATAATATAATTTACTCAAATTAATGTCATTGAGTAGAGCAATTGTCACAAAGGTATTAGAAATATGATTGAATATTTGACATTTTAATGGCATTATCAATAGTTGAATTCCCACACAATCCTTAGAAAGCTTGTAATATCATTTTTAAAAATTAATCTAAAGACACATGATGAAATTTTGGCAAGATATTTATAAAAGTAGCNCTCAGTTCACTACAACCCACAGTGGTGTAAGAGTTTATCAACCAACAAAGATGCCAACACAGGTCTCATGTTATTACCTAGGTATTCAGAGAGCATTATAACTAATTAGACTAAAGAAAACCATATGTATAATTCTTCTGCCAGATAGAAAGCAGCCATGAAATAAGCAAGGGATGAGAAGAACAAAGAAAAAGTAGATAAAAGTTTTCCAAAAGAGCAGGAGCAATGGAACGATTAATTAGGAAGAGAAACTAGCATAATGGAGAATGTAGTCAAAATATTACTAGTTCATCACCAAGAAGCTAAGTCTATTATAAAAAGCTAAGATGAGCAACAGAAAACAAGAATTTAGCCTAAGAAAGTTTTCTGAAAGACAAAAAAGACAGAAGGAAAAAAAAATGCATAATTTAGAATTCACTCCCTGATGGCTAAAGAATCTGCCTGCAATGAGAGAGACCTAAGTTCGATCCCTTGATTGGGAAGATTCCCTAAAGAAGGTAATGGCAACCCACTCTAGTATTCTTGCCTGGAGAATCTCATGGACAAACGAGCCTGGAGGGCTACAGTCCACAGGGTCATAAAGAGTCGGACACAACTGAGTGACTAGCATATTTAGGTAGTGACTGAAATTTAAATAGCAGTGAGATTTTTATTAAAATGTATACCTATTAAATAGAACATTATAATTAATCGATAGCATTTTCACATGTGCAATAGAAATGGAAGTCTAAAGACCTTTAAAAAAACGGAAAAATAAGGGCTTCATTGGACTGTCATTTCTTAAAATACAACACACATTCAGAACTATTCAAATTGTGATGTAAAAGACTACATGAGGTCTATCATCATGTTAACAGGAATAAACAAATGACAAAAACTAGAATCATATTTTGCCCAGTGGTATGTGTTCCATCAGTCTGACAAAAGATTTTACAAATCTCGTCAACACTCCCTCTTTGCATTTTTATTATAATCAGACAGATTTTAATACAGTTTTGGGGCCAACTAATTTTTAGTAAAACTCTAATTTCCTTATATTTAACTAAATAGTATAAATCAGGAGCCACACGTAATAATGTTAGCAGAAACCCACATACTAGAGAAACAAGTCATTTTACAAAAGTGGAGAGTTGTCATTCAGCCCTTAGCTGACATACAAATCTCTTCGAGAATATTTCTAACCAATGTGACTTCAAGAAATGATCTGCAGTGTCTAGTTTATTATTACATAATGCGGTTCAGACAGACCTTTAAAAGGGGAAACTATTTAGTATTCAACAGGAGGAAGGCCGGCACTCCTGCTGTTTTCCCAAATGCTGTAAGACCTAAAACACAAGTACACCTGGGTCACTCTAAGGTGCTAATTACTAAAGCTGTGCCCACTTCCTGCCGCGGTCATTTTTTTTAATGCCGACTCTAGAAGAACATTTTACGAAAGAATGAAGGTCAAATGGATTGTCTAGCTGTTTACATCATCCTCTCCTATCCCTTCACTTTAGGATCTACTTACTAAAATCATTTAGGCAATGACAACTGGATTTTATTAACTAAATAAAGCAGTGGTTTCCAAGTATGGTCTGTGAATCCTGGAGGAAATCACTGAGACCTGCCAGGTGGTCGGTAGGTCAAACTATTTTCATAGTAATACCAAAATATTATCTGCCTTTTCACTGTGCTGACATCTGAAATGAAGACGCAAAAGCAACAGGAGTCAAAACCTGCTGCATCCTGAGCACAATCAAGGTATCAAGCTGCACAAGCACTCACTGTACTTTTTACTGCCACACCAATGTAGTAGGAAAAAAGTTTCATTTAAAAATGCCCTTGAAGGAAAAATATAAAATTATTAATTTTGTTAAGTCTTAGCCCTTGAGTATAGGCATTTATAGTAGTTTGAGTAAGAAAATACGAGTTTATATATAGCACTTCTGTTAAAAGACGAATGCACAATGGTGATGGTTATCTCAAGGAAAAACACTTGTGTGATGGAGTTGCAAGATGAATTACTTTTATTTTTAATTTTNAGTCTTAGCCCTTGAGTATAGGCATTTATAGTAGTTTGAGTAAGAAAATACGAGTTTATATATAGCACTTCTGTTAAAAGACGAATGCACAATGGTGATGGTTATCTCAAGGAAAAACACTTGTGTGATGGAGTTGCAAGATGAATTACTTTTATTTTTAATTTTTACTTGAAAGAATGGCAAACAAACTAGAGTTATTAAGTATTTACCAGATATTCTCTAAAACATAAACAAATACTGTTATTTTAAGGAAAATAACCAACAGTTATTTTCAGATATTTGCCACAATGATCAAATGAGTTTTCAAGAGAAAATCAGAATTCTGGAAAACACATATCTATTCCTATGAGCTTGACAGCTTCCCAAAACATTAAGATTTTTCTGATAAAGACAGGTGGCAATATGAATAAATGTGATTTTTTGAGAATATATTAATGTGTCAATTTAACTTTGATAATGTTAACATGTTAATACTTGGATGATGTGCATAACTTGGTGCATCAGTATTTTCCAAATGACTAAGGAAACATGTTACAAAATCATGCTTGGGTAAAACATCCATTCAAACTGACAGGTGAACAGATTTTAATGTTAACAAAATAGGAAAATTAATGGATATAATTTCAGGTTTCACAGTGCAATTAAATCATTAAGAAACTACTAGCTATTAAATGGGAGAAGGCAATGGCATCCCACTCCAGTACTCTTGCCTGGAAAAGCCCATGGACACAGGAACCTGGTAGGCTGCAGTCCATGGGGTCGCTAAGAGTCGCACATGACTGAGCGACTTCACTTTCACTTTTCACTTTCATCCATTGGAGAAGGAAATGGCAACCCACTCCAGTGTTCTTGCCTGGAGAATCCCAGGGACGGCGGAGCCTGGTGGGCTGCCATCTATGGGGTCACACAGAGTCGGACACGACTGAAGTAACTTAGCAGTAGCAGCTACTAAATATTTAATTGGAATAGTGTTAAACAGAAATATACACAATTATAATTCTGAAAAGGCTATACTCTTCCCTTTCCAACTACATGTCTATGGTGAGGTTAAATTTCCTTCATATATTTCAATCAAAACAGCCTACTGCAACAGACTGAAATCAGAAGTAATATGAGTCAAATGTTTCCAATTAAGCCAGACACTAAATTGCACAAAATATTTAAAACATACCATTCTTTTTCTTAAATTTCTTTGTTCATAGTTATTTTTATAAAAACATGTAATTTTTGCAAATATGTACCAGTTTTATTATTGTTATTTTGAAATGACCTAGTATTTTTTTATAGTCTCCATTTCAATTTCTAGTAAGTAAATGTCAATAGATATAACCCACATAAATGAAAGCTCTTTGGAATTCTCAATAATTTTTAAGAGTATAAAGGGGTCTTGAGACCACAGAGTTTAAAGACTGCTATAGTAAAGAAGGCAATGGCAACCCACTCCAGTACTCTTGCCTGGAAAATCCCATGGATAGAGGAAGCTGGGTGGCTGCGGTCCCTGGGGTCACACAGAGTCGAACATGATTGAAGTGACTTAGCACAGTAAAGAAAAGTACTACTTTCTTGGCCAACTGCCAAGAATCTAACAAAGAAATGGATGGGGAATTCCCAACTACAAAAAAAGGGAAAAAAAACACAAAACCTCTATATTAGGTATAATAAGAATGCCACAAAATTATTGGTATCTTTTGGGGAGACTATGGAGAAGGAAATGGCAACCCACTCCAGTATTCTTGCCTGGAGAATCCTGCGGACGGAGGAGCCTGGTGAAATGGCATCCCACTCCAGTACTCTTGCCTGGAAAATCCCATGGACGGAGGAGCCTGGTAGGCTGCAGTCCATGGGGTCGCTGAGTTAGACACGACTGAGCTACTTCACTTTCACTTTTCATTTTCATGCGTTAGAGAAGGAAATGGCAACCCACTCCAGTGTTCTTGCCTGGAGAATCCCAGGGATGGGGAGCCTGGTGGGCTGCCATCTATGGAGTCACACAGAGTCGGACATGACTGAAGCGACTTAGCAGCAGCAGCAGCAGCAGCATGAATTGACCACAGGTATACATTTGTCCCCCACCATCCTGAAACTCCTCCCACTTCCTTCTCCACTCCATCCCTCTGGATTGTCCAAGAGCACCAGCTTTGAGTGCCCTGCTTCATATATTGAACTTGCACTGGTCATCTGTTTTACATATGATAATATACATGTATCAATGCTATTCTCTCAAATCATCCCACCCTTACCTTCCCCACTGAGTCCAAAAATCTGTTCTTTCCATCTGTGTCTTTTTTCCTGCCCTGCATGTGGGATCATTGGTACCCTCTTTCTAAATTCCATATTTTATATGTATATATATATATGAGTATGTGTGTATGTATGTTAATATACAGTATTTGTCTTCCTCTTTCTGACTTATTCACTCTGTATAATCTACCTCTTTAGAACTGACTCACATGTGTTCCTTTTTGTAACTAATACTTTGCCGACTAAGGTCTGTCTAGCCAAGGCTATGGTTTTTCCAGTGATCATGTATGGATATGAGAGTTGGACTGTGAAGAAAGCTGAGCACCGAAGAATTGATGCTTTTGAACTGTGGTGTTGGAGAAGACTGTTGAGAGTCCCTTGGACTGCAAGGAGATCCAACCAGTCCACTCTGAAGGAGATCAGCCCTGGGATTTCTTTGGAAGGAATGATGCTTAAGCTGAAACTCCAGTACTTTGGCCACCTCATGCAAAGAGTTGACTCACTGGAAAAGACTGTGATGCTGGGAGGGACTGGGGGCAGGAGGAGAAGGGGACGACAGAGGATAAGATGGCTGGATGGTATCACTGACTGGAAGAACGTAAATCTGAGTGAACTCTGGGAGTTGGTGATGGACAGCGAGGCCTGGCATGCTGTGATTCATAGAGTCGCAAAGAGTCGGACACGACTCAGTGACTGAACTGAACTGAACTGAATATTCCATTGTGGATATGTACCATAGATTTCTTAACCATTTATTGGCTGATGGACGTCTAGGTTGCTTACATGTCCTAGCTATTGGAAATAGTGCTACAATGAACACTGGGGTACATGTATCTCTTTTAATTCTGGTTTCCTCAGGGTATATGCCCAGCAGTGGGATTGCTGGATTGTATGGAAGTTCTATTCTCAGTTTTGTAAGAAATCTCCACACTTCTCCACAGTGGCTCTACGAGTTTTCACACCCATTATTGCCAAATTCAGACTGAAATTGAAGAAAGTTGAGAAAACCACTAAAACATTCAGGTATGACTTAAATCAAATCCCTTATGATTATACAGTGGAAGTGA
This sequence comes from Oreotragus oreotragus, assembly GCA_006410675.1. Taxonomy (NCBI): domain Eukaryota; kingdom Metazoa; phylum Chordata; class Mammalia; order Artiodactyla; family Bovidae; genus Oreotragus; species Oreotragus oreotragus. The sequence continues at coordinate 15,946 of SJYX01003751.1, read as the reverse complement.
GAAATGGATTTAAGGGACTAGATCTGATAGAGTGCCTGATGAACTATGAACGGAAGTTTGTGACATTGTACAGGAGACAGGAATCAAGACCATCCCCGAGAAAAAAAAAAGGCAAAAAAGCCAAATGGCTGTCTGGGGAGGCCTTACAAATAGCTTTGAAAGAAGGGAAGTGAAAAACAAAGGAGAAAAGGAAAGATATACCCATTTGAATGCAGAGTTCCAAAGAACAGCAAGGAGAGATAAGAAAGCCTTCCTCAGCGATCAATACAAAGAAATAGAGGAAAACAACAGAATGGGAAAGACTAGAGATCTCGTCAAGAATAGTAGAGATACCAAGGGAACATTTCATGCAAAGATGGGCTCGATAAAGGACAGAAATGGTACTGACATAACAAAAGCAGAAGATAAGAAGAGGTGGCAAGAATACACAGAAGATCTGTACAAAAAAGACCTTTATGACCCAGACAGTCACAATGGTGTGATCACTCTTCTAGAGCCAGACATCCTGGAATGTGAAGTCAAGTGGGCCTTAGAAAGCATCACTACGAACAAAGCAAGTAGAGGTGATGGGATTTCAGTTGAACTATTTCAAATTCTGAAAGATGATGCTGTGTAAGTGCTGCACTCAATATGCCAGCAAATTTGGAAAACTCAGCAGTGGCCACAGAACTGGAAAAGGTCAGATTTAATTCCAATCGCAAAGAAAGGCAATGCCAAAGAATGTTCAAACTACCGCACAATTGCACTTACCTCACATGCTGGTAAAGTGATGCTTAAAATTCTCCAAGACAGGCTTCAGCATTACATGAACCATGAACTTCCAGATGCTCCAGCTGGTTGTAGAAAAGGCAGAGGAACCTGCCAACATCCATTGGATCATCAAAAAAGCAAGAGAGTTCCAGAAAAACAGTTATTTCTGCTTTATTGACTATGATAAAGCCTTTGACTGTGTGGTTCACAATAAACTGGAAAATTCTGAACGATATGGGAATACCAGACCACCTGACCTGCCTCTTGAGAAATCTGTATGCAGGTCAGAAAGCAACAGTTAGAACTGAACATGGAACAACAGACTGGTTCCAAGTTGGGAAAGGAGTATGTCAAGGCTGTGTATTGTCACCCTGCTTATTTAACTTATATGCAGAGTACATCATGAGAAATGCTGAGCTGGAAGAAGCACAAGCTGGAATCAGGATTGCTGGGAGAAATATCAATAACCTCAGATATGCAGATGACACCACCCTTATGGCAGAAAGTGGAGAAAAACTAAGGGCCTCCTGATGAAAGTGAAAGAGGAAAGTGAAATAGTTGGCTTAAAGCTCAACATTCAAAAAACGAAGATCATGGCATCTGGTCCCATCACTTCATGGCAAATAGTTGGGGAACCAGTGGAAACAATGTCAGACTTTATTTTTCTGGACTCCAAAATCACTGCAGATGGTGATTGTAGCCATGAAATTAAAAGATGTTTACTCCTTGGAAGGAAAGTTTTGAGTAACCTAGACAGCATATTAAAAAGCAGAGACATTAATCTGTCAATAAAGATCCATCTAGTCAAGGCTATGGTTTTTCCAGTGGTCATGTATGGATGTGAGAGTTGGATTATATGGAAAGCTGAGCACCGAAGATTTGATGCTTTTGAACTGTGGTGTTGGGGAAGACTCTTGAGAGTCCCTTGGACTGCAAGGAGATCCAACCAGTCCATTCTGAAGGAGACCAACCCTGGGATTTCTTTGGAAGGAATGATGTTGAAGCTGAAATTCCAATACTTTGGCCACCTGATGCGAAGTGCTGACTCTTTTGAAAAGACCCTGATGCTGGGAAAGATTGAGGGTAGGTGGAGAAGGGGACAACAAAGTATGAGATGGTTGAATGGAATCACTGACTCAATGGACATGGGTTTGGGTGGACTCCAGGTGTTGGTGATGTTGAGGTAGGCCTGGATACTGTGGTTCATGGGGTTGCAAGGAGTCGGACTGAAGTGAACAACAGTGTAAGAGAGATCCCTTTTCTTCACACCCTCTCCATCATTTATTGTTTGTACACTTTTTAATGATGGACATTCTGACCAGTGTAAGATGATACCTCATTGTAGTTTTGATTTACAATTCTCTAATAATGAATGATATTGAGCATCTCTCCATGTGTTTATTAGCCATCTGTATATCTTCTTTGGAAAACTGTATGTTAGGTCTTTTGCCCATTTCTTGATTGAGTTGGTTGTTTTTCTGGTATTGAGCTGAATGAGCTGCTTGTATATTTTAAAGTTTAATTTTTGTCAGTTGTTTCATTTGCTATTATTTTCTCCCACATTGAGGGTTGTCTTTTTTCCTTGCTTAGAGTTTCCTTTGTTGTGTAAAAACTTTTATGTTTAATTAGGTCCCATTAAGTTGTTCATTTACTTATTTTATTTATTTTTTAAAATTTCCATTACTCTGGGCAGTGGGTCATAGAACATCATACTGTGATTTATGTCATAGAGTGTTCTGCCCATATTTTCCCTCTAAGAGTTTTACAGTTTCTGGTCTTACATTTAGGTCTTTAACCCATTTTGAGTTAATTTGTGTGTATGGTATTAGAAAGTGTTTTAGTTTCATTCTTTTACATGTAGTTGACTAGTTTTCCCAGCACCATTTGTTGAAGAGATTGTCTTTTTCCCATTGTATATTTTTACCTCCTTTGTCAAATATAAGTTGTCCATAGGTGCATAGATTTATCTCTGGACTTTCTATTTTGATGTATATTTCTCTCTTTGTAACACTATTTTTTTTTTTTTTACTGTATCAATTCAGTGGGTGTTTATTGATTCCTGTTATAAGCTGCTTACTCTTCTAGTTGCTAAGAATTCAGCGGTGAAAAAAGATATGAGTACAAAAATTACTGCTATCAATGATAAATACAGCACAATAAACTATAAAATATTTGATTTAAGTATTCATGCACTATACAGCTGTAATATAAAACACAAGAGGAAGATTAAATATAAAATGTTATCACAAAAGTTAAATAGTAAAATATGTGTCAATTTAAAATGTTTTCGTCATTTTGTTTTCCGCTACTGGATAGACAGTAAAAAACTTGTTTAAAAAGTAAACAAAAATAGCGTTCATTGTTTCTCAGCATCCATAATGGATGATATTTTCCCATCATGCTATTAAAACCTACCCAAAAGAGTTTTAGGGTTTTAGTTGCCTGTGGAAATAAGTACTATGTTCTTTAATTCTTCTGAATCTTAATTTTTTTAAAACTATTGTTTCACCTTAACAGCTGAAAACAAGGCTGAAAATTTGGTCAAAAGTGTTTTGAAGTTGGGTTTATTATAATAAGGAGATAAAAAGAAAATGAGGATTTGCTTTGCTTTTGGTATTCAAATAAATAAAGGAAAAAAGATTGCATCTATATATTTTAGTTTGCATAGGGTAAAATGTCTTCATAATGTTTTTTTTAAGATGATGGGAAGAGATATAATTAAAGACCTACATAAGCAACACATTATTTTTTAAGAATATAAATGTGTATATATATATATATATATAAAATATTACATAAAAAACACATGCCTTCAGTTCAGTTCGGTTTAGTCACTCAGACGTGTCCGACTCTTTGCAACCCCCAAAATCGCAGCACACCAGGCCTCCCTGTCCATCACTAACTCCCGGAGTTCACTCAAACTCATGTCTATCGAGTTGGTGATGCCATCCAGCCATCTCATCCTCTGCTGTCCCCTTCTCCTCCTGCCCTCAATCCCTCCCAGCATTGGAGTCTTTTCCAATGAGTCAACTCTTCGCATGAGGTGGCCAAAGTACTGGAGTTTCAGCTTTAGCATCATTCCTTCCAATGAACACCCAGGACCAATCTCCTTTAGAATGGACTGGTTGGATCTCCTTGCAGTCTAAGGGACTCTCAAGAGTCTTCTGCAACACCACAGTTCAAAAGCATCATTTCTTCAGTGCTAAGCTTTCTTCACAGTCCAACTCTCACATCCATACATGACCACTGGAAAAACCGTAGCCTTGACTAGACAGACTTTTGTTGGCAAAGCAATGTCTCCGCTTTTGAATATGCTATCTAGGTTGGTTTTTAGTAATTGGTAAAATAGTACATTTACAACATTGCATAAGGGTGAAACGAGCATTACAGTGGTATTGCACTGTTTTAGGTGTTTCTTTTATAACGTCTTCTCTTTCCTTATGAAATATTATAGGGATGTTTGGAGATTCCAAACCTACGAGTTTCCTTGCATGTGCTTTCACTCATTTCACTTATGGTATTTGATAGTATATATTTATGTGAAATAGCACAGGTAAGGGTGGTCTCAACCACTAATTTTTATGTTTGATGAAGCCAGGTTCCTTGTTGTTTTCTGATCAATTTTATATCCCTAACAGTCTGCAGTTTCTTCTTTGTGGACACTATTTTCCCTGCTATTAAAGAATGATATAATCTCTGAGAGAGAAAAGGTTTTGAGGCAACAATTTCTTTTCATTTGCTCTCTCATTTTACTGATCATAATTCTAAGCCCCTACACCTAAGAGAGTTAAAAAGAAAAAGATTTGCAATGAATCTTGTGCTATTAAAACCAGGTATTTCAGAGATTTACTCCTCTTTTTTGTGCTGCATTTGGAAACTTTGTGTTGAAGAGAACAAATTTCTTGTAAATGTTAGGTTATGTTTCTATTGAAAAATATTCACATCAGTAGAGGAATTAATGAAGAGTAATATATTAATGAAAATTTAATTATGGTAATTGAAAATCAGTCTTTTCTACTTGCTTTCTAAATAAAGTCAGAAAAGCAAAAAGATATTAATATTTATTTCTAATGTTCAGTCAGTTAATGAATCTATTTATGTGGCTTGCCAAGATTCACTGTAGGTTCTGAGATTAAATTAGTCTTGAGTTAGTAATACAGATTTTATATAGAAGATACATGTATCCTAGTGGAAGGAATTATGAAAAGATACTTTATAAACTTGAATACCAATAAGAATTTACAAGTTTTAGCTTAATTACATTTATGTGCTTAAGGCCAACCATAGAATGACTTTGTATTCATGTTTTATTATACTTTGAAAACCCATTATTCTGAGAAAATTGAAAAAGTTGTCCATTCAGTGTCATGACTAAAACTTACTAATGGAACAGGTGACTAGAAAATTAATTGATATGAGTCTATGTATCTCACCTGTGAGGTTTATTTTTTTTGAAGTTGAACATGCTACTCTCTCAGTTTAATTATTGTACACTAATAGATATATCATGGCTATCAGAGCAGGAAGTCATACTTTTCTATTATTTCTAACTTGACATCAAAGCATAGAGTTTCACTGATAAACAAAAGTATTTGCACACAAAATAATTTCTCACATCTTCATTATTTTTTCCCAGATTTTTGCTACTTATACATTAATTATTGCATATAAAAACAAAACAAGGCTGAAAATGTTCAAAGATTTCTGTGTATGCAGGGTATATATTATATTTCATAGTTATACTGCTACTGCTAAGTCACCTCAGTCATGTCTGACTCTGTGCGACCCCATAGATGGAAGCCCACCAGGCTCCCCCGTTCCTGGGATTCTCCAGGCAAGAACACTGGAGTGGGTTGCCATTTCCTTCTCCAATGCATGAAAGTGAAAAGTGAAAGTGAAGTCACTAAGTCGTGTCTGACTCTTAGCGACCCCATGGACTGCAGCCTACCAGGCTCCTCTGTCCATGGGATTTTCCAAGCAAGAATACTGAAGGGGGTGCCATTGCCTTATCTGATAATTATAACAAATACCAAAATTGGTACAAGGTTTTTGTCAGTTATATTATAAGTGTCGATGAAAATATCTCTAAAGTATCCTACAGACAAATTTTGAAGCTATAGAAAAATATTAAATATAAAGAGTTTGCTAGTAAACCTTACCAAAGGCAAAAAATAAAAGATTTTTATTTGTATTATAGTGCTTATAATTTATCTTTGAAAATAAAAGTATCTCTTTGACATCAAACTGAAGTTAACAGATTGTATTGGTATTTTTAATAATTCAATACAGTATGTAATTTTAGCTATTAATATTGCTTCTCTCATGGCTCAGTGGTAAAGAATCCTCTTGCCAATGCAAGAAACATGAGTTCAGTTCCTAGGTCAGGAAGTTTCCCTGGAGAAGGAACTGGAACCACTCCAGTATTCTTGCCTGGGAAATCCCATGAGGAGAGGAGCCTAGAGGGTTACCGTCCATGGCGTGGCAATGAGTCAGACATGACTTAGTGACTAAATGATAACAAGTGTAGATTCACATATGAAAACTTTTTCAAGCAACTTATACTGGATGCCTGGGGCTGGTGCACTGAGACGACCCAGAGGGATGGTACAGGGAGGGAGGAGGGAGGAGGGTCCAGGATGGGGAACACGTGTATACCTATGGCAGATTCATGTTAATGTATGGCAAAACCAATACAATATTGTAAAATAATTAACCTCCAATTAAAATAAATATATTTATATTAAAAAATTAAAACACTGGAATTATCAGTTTTGAAATTTATGCTTAAGTTCAATGAATTTTCCTTTTTANGTCTGCAGTTTCTTCTTTGTGGACACTATTTTCCCTGCTATTAAAGAATGATATAATCTCTGAGAGAGAAAAGGTTTTGAGGCAACAATTTCTTTTCATTTGCTCTCTCATTTTACTGATCATAATTCTAAGCCCCTACACCTAAGAGAGTTAAAAAGAAAAAGATTTGCAATGAATCTTGTGCTATTAAAACCAGGTATTTCAGAGATTTACTCCTCTTTTTTGTGCTGCATTTGGAAACTTTGTGTTGAAGAGAACAAATTTCTTGTAAATGTTAGGTTATGTTTCTATTGAAAAATATTCACATCAGTAGAGGAATTAATGAAGAGTAATATATTAATGAAAATTTAATTATGGTAATTGAAAATCAGTCTTTTCTACTTGCTTTCTAAATAAAGTCAGAAAAGCAAAAAGATATTAATATTTATTTCTAATGTTCAGTCAGTTAATGAATCTATTTATGTGGCTTGCCAAGATTCACTGTAGGTTCTGAGATTAAATTAGTCTTGAGTTAGTAATACAGATTTTATATAGAAGATACATGTATCCTAGTGGAAGGAATTATGAAAAGATACTTTATAAACTTGAATACCAATAAGAATTTACAAGTTTTAGCTTAATTACATTTATGTGCTTAAGGCCAACCATAGAATGACTTTGTATTCATGTTTTATTATACTTTGAAAACCCATTATTCTGAGAAAATTGAAAAAGTTGTCCATTCAGTGTCATGACTAAAACTTACTAATGGAACAGGTGACTAGAAAATTAATTGATATGAGTCTATGTATCTCACCTGTGAGGTTTATTTTTTTTGAAGTTGAACATGCTACTCTCTCAGTTTAATTATTGTACACTAATAGATATATCATGGCTATCAGAGCAGGAAGTCATACTTTTCTATTATTTCTAACTTGACATCAAAGCATAGAGTTTCACTGATAAACAAAAGTATTTGCACACAAAATAATTTCTCACATCTTCATTATTTTTTCCCAGATTTTTGCTACTTATACATTAATTATTGCATATAAAAACAAAACAAGGCTGAAAATGTTCAAAGATTTCTGTGTATGCAGGGTATATATTATATTTCATAGTTATACTGCTACTGCTAAGTCACCTCAGTCATGTCTGACTCTGTGCGACCCCATAGATGGAAGCCCACCAGGCTCCCCCGTTCCTGGGATTCTCCAGGCAAGAACACTGGAGTGGGTTGCCATTTCCTTCTCCAATGCATGAAAGTGAAAAGTGAAAGTGAAGTCACTAAGTCGTGTCTGACTCTTAGCGACCCCATGGACTGCAGCCTACCAGGCTCCTCTGTCCATGGGATTTTCCAAGCAAGAATACTGAAGGGGGTGCCATTGCCTTATCTGATAATTATAACAAATACCAAAATTGGTACAAGGTTTTTGTCAGTTATATTATAAGTGTCGATGAAAATATCTCTAAAGTATCCTACAGACAAATTTTGAAGCTATAGAAAAATATTAAATATAAAGAGTTTGCTAGTAAACCTTACCAAAGGCAAAAAATAAAAGATTTTTATTTGTATTATAGTGCTTATAATTTATCTTTGAAAATAAAAGTATCTCTTTGACATCAAACTGAAGTTAACAGATTGTATTGGTATTTTTAATAATTCAATACAGTATGTAATTTTAGCTATTAATATTGCTTCTCTCATGGCTCAGTGGTAAAGAATCCTCTTGCCAATGCAAGAAACATGAGTTCAGTTCCTAGGTCAGGAAGGTTCCCTGGAGAAGGAACTGGAACCACTCCAGTATTCTTGCCTGGGAAATCCCATGAGGAGAGGAGCCTAGAGGGTTACCGTCCATGGCGTGGCAATGAGTCAGACATGACTTAGTGACTAAACGATAACAAGTGTAGATTCACATATGAAAACTTTTTCAAGCAACTTATACTGGATGCCTGGGGCTGGTGCACTGAGACGACCCAGAGGGATGGTACAGGGAGGGAGGAGGGAGGAGGGTCCAGGATGGGGAACACGTGTATACCTATGGCAGATTCATGTTAATGTATGGCAAAACCAATACAATATTGTAAAATAATTAACCTCCAATTAAAATAAATATATTTATATTAAAAAATTAAAACACTGGAATTATCAGTTTTGAAATTTATGCTTAAGTTCAATGAATTTTCCTTTTTAAACTAAGGTCCTCAGTTACACTAGTCATGTTTCAAGCCTTAAGAGCTATGTGTCACGGGTGGGTACCTTCTAGAACAGTACAGATCTATAGGGTATTAGTCTCTTGCATATAGGGAATTATTTTCCTCCAAGGCAAATGGAAATGCAATTAAAACTTATTTGTGAAATTTGAAGTGCTGTCACTGTAATTAAAACATATTCTATAAATTTATTACCTTAAAAATTATTTCCAATTGAATAGCTCATTACATGTATAAAACTCATAAGGTAAATTTAAAGTTTTATGTTAAATATGCATGATTAAATTGCAACAGTGTTTTGGCAATTAGAGATATTTAAGTCAAGACTTTATTAGTCTCTCTGAGCCAGTTTTATGCAGTTGCACTGTTCTGTTCCTTTCCACTAGTCTGCAGATTTAATCTTTGAGGCTCCTAAACATAACATATANTTGAATAGCTCATTACATGTATAAAACTCATAAGGTAAATTTAAAGTTTTATGTTAAATATGCATGATTAAATTGCAACAGTGTTTTGGCAATTAGAGATATTTAAGTCAAGACTTTATTAGTCTCTCTGAGCCAGTTTTATGCAGTTGCACTGTTCTGTTCCTTTCCACTAGTCTGCAGATTTAATCTTTGAGGCTCCTAAACATAACATATATCAGAACTTCAAAGGATCCACCAACATTTTTTTTTTGATGAGATAAAGTATAAGATTTGTTGTCTTTTCCATCTGAGCAGAAATATGGCTTTAATAATCTGTTACTCAGGGAAGACAATGGCACCCCACCCCAGTACTCTTGCCTGGAAAATCCAATGGACGGAGTAGCCTGGTGGGCTGCAGTCCATGGGGTCTCTAACAGTCGGACAGACTGAGCGACTTCACTTTCACTTTTCTCTTTCATGCATTGGAGAAGAAAATGGCAACCCACTCCAGTATTCTTGCCTGGAGAATCCCAGGGATGGGGGAGCCTGGTGGGCTGCCGTCTATGGGGTCACACAGAGTCGGACACGACTGAAGTGACTTAGCAGCAGCAATCTGTTACTACTTAGTCATTTCATCTTAAACATCTCTCTAATTAATGTATAAATTATTTTTCTAGAATCACACATATCTCAAACTTTTAGATCAATATTATACAATGATAATTTAATACATGTGTTAAAGTATGCATAAACTATTCACTCCATAGATGTACTTTAAATGAAGAATAAATATAAATTAAAGAAATGCATGCATGTGTTATGAAATGGTAAAAAGGAAATGCAATAAACTTTTTCTGTTTTAGTTTTTTCAATCAGGAACAGCCAATTACATTAATCACAGATCATTAAAAATAAGTCCGACAATTTCACCGGGATTCTAATGATTTCACCAGCATTTGAAATTATTCAAAGTAGTTAGGTACTATGCTAAGTGAAAGAAATCAATCACAAAGGATCACATATTGTATGATTCCAAAGCGGCATGGTCTGGTGGTACCAAATAGACTTGATGAAAGAAGGAAATAAATCTCATGCCTCATTATATATATATATTTATCTACAATTAACATAGGTATTTATACATTAATATATATACATTTTTGTATCATATATGTATTATGTCGGTCTTCTCTGGTGGCTCAGCAGTAAAGAATCCACCTTCAATGAAGGAAATGCTGGTTGGATCCCTGGGTTGAGAAGATCCCCTGGAGAAGGAAATGGCAACCCACTACAGTATTCTTGCCTAGGAAAGCCAATGAACAGGGGAGCCTGTCTCTGTAGCCTGCATTACAGTCCACAGGGTCACATGTATATAAAATATATACACATATGCATATATGTGTGTGTGCATACACGCTCACATACTCACATCCATACAACACACACCCAAATTCATGATTTGAAATTCTCATGACTTTTAAACACATGCAATAAGAACTTCCTTGATAAAAAGCACATGACTAAATCCTATAGGGTTGCAAAGAGCTGGACACAACTGAGTGACTTTCAATTTCACTTTCAAATGTCTAGTTGGTTCCTGAAAAGAATCAAACATTCTTTAACCGTGGACTGTTAAACAAATAGCACACCAATTTCAGAGTCTGTGAAAATAGAATGATGGAGGGCCAGTAAAGCACAATCTATTTTCAATAAGTTAACAAGGCCAGAGGACACAAGTGTCAATGCATCACATTTGCACAGTGCTAACAACTTTTACAATATACCAGCCATCACACCTCTTCTCCTCTTTGGCTTAAAAGGGTAGCCAGACTCTGGAGGGAGACCAGATTGTTGACTGAGCAGTCTCTAAGGAGAGGCTAGACTTTGTTCCTCCTCTTTGGTCCTGGCTCCCCACGCTTCCTTCCCCTTGATCCTGCCTTGGTCAATATGTTATTGCCCAGTACCATCGTTTCCTTATAAGTTAATTTTTTCTTCATTTCTCTTTTCCACTAAGAGTTTGATTGTTAATTTCAGTCCTATTCCAAGTGTTGTTCCAACTAATGAAATTTCATAAAACGAAGAAGGATGAGTTTAATTACAGAGAGGATGGAGGAAAATAGGAAGTACCACACACACACACACACACACACACACACACACATACACACACAAGCAAAATCCAAGAATAAAAGATTCTGGTTTTTACATTTCCCAAAAACTAAAAGAGATTTTTCCATGTCTTCTTGCCTAAATATTATTAAAGTAGGGCATGTTTGGAATATGATATTAGGAAAGCAAGTTAGGACACCCACTAGACTTAGAATTCCCTGAATATACATGAAGACATCTCAAATGTCTTTTATATGTTCTTGACACCACTAAGCTGGAGTGACACTTGAACAAATATTAATGAGGACCTGCTTGCTCTATGACAGCACTCTTGTGGTGCTGAGAAATGGAACAAATACAAATTTCTACCCTCAAGGAACTTAAAGTTCACAGTTTTATTTCTTTGAGGAAAGAAATATTTTAAATCCCAGAAAGCAAAATCCTCTATATTTCTGAGCTGACTGCAGAGGGGAAATGTGCTGATCTTGTGGCTATTTAGTAAACAAGACAGACTAACAGACTCATCAACAAATCCAAGGTCAGGCTCAGGGAGATAAAAAGAGGAACATTGTCAATTCTCTGTCTAGACAGATTCTAAAAATAGAAATGCTCGTTTACAGAATATTCCTTCCCCATGTAAAGACCTGCCAGCCAAAGATTCTTTGATCCACAAGTCCATGTGAACCATTATGTTGCCCAGGAAATTCATTTCAATCAAGTTTCAAAATAATATATTCTGGTCTCTAAAACACAAGATAATTACTTTCTCAACTCTGTTAAGGATTCCAGCTTCCTCTTGCAGCACAGTCACAAGTAGTCATAGATGGTGTACCTGTTCTTCTTGGTTTCTTATACCATAAATATATGGCCAAGGTCAGGACTGGATATGTTTGTTTATAAACATCTAATATGCGTCTGGTGTTCCATAAAACAGGCTTATACTACCCTTCATTTTTTTGTTTTTATGCTAGTCACCAGGTAACAAGGAACAGCATCCATTTACTACAGAAATAGTTCCTATTCCAATTATGACAAAATATTAATAATTAATAAAATATAATGTTTGTGTGAAGTATAGAAACAAAGAAGACAGTCATCAAGTCAAACCNGGGAGATGGTGATGGACAGGGAGGCCTGGCGTGCTGCAGTTCATGGGGTTGCAAAGAGTCGGACATGACTGAGTGACTCAACTGAACTGAACTGAACTGATGGTCGTACAACTCTGTAAATATACTAAAACCCACTAAATGTACATTTCAAATTGGTGAATTATGCAGTTTATGAGTTAAAACTCAATAAAGGGTGAAAAGGAAAAAAAAAACCCAAAATCGTTTTTTAAATGGCATTTCTCATATTTATGTTAATACTGACATACAAATATTAACTTATATGTTACTCCAAAATTTCATTCTATGTAGCAAGATCACCTACATACTAATGTTTTTGAAGCTGTGAAATGTGTGGAAAAGAGGATTTTGGTAGAGAAAAATATGAAAAATAAAGGTTTAAAAGGTCATATTGGGTAAAGGGATAATCAAAAGCAGTTACATCTAATTCAGAATTTTAGAATATAGCATCACATTGGAAGTCTAAACTTGTTATTCTTCTGATATTTGGGGCCGGTGACAAAGACATCTTCAAGCTACGATCAGTATGCAGAAATTAATCAATGTATTTTGAGTTTTTTTAACATTAAAATGAGAGGAAATCTATTAAATTAATATGTTCAGAAATCTAAAACCTCAATGTGAGATACTAGTACATTATATACAATAGCATCCCCAATTTGAAGTGAACCTATTTTAGTAAGCTGTCAGATTACAAATAAGTTGGTTATGTGCCTGTAACTGTTATAGAAAGATAGTTGAACAGTGGAGAATGTGCTTGATTTCCACATATTTCTCAGGTGTCAGTCTTGGGACAGAACAATTATATTAAATTGAATGACACTAAAACAGACTTAGTAAAAGGGAATGGAAATATTTAATACCAAATGTACAGTTCAGGAATTGAGTCATTTTTACTTGATGTAAGTAGCTAAAGTAAAATGATCACTTTATCTGTTTTACATAAACACATAGTGATTTAGCATATGTAAAATCCCATTTTAGCCAAGGAGTGTGTTCACTGACAATGTTAATGTATGGAATTCACAGTGGTTATGAAGAAAACATTTTCTGATTATATGACCATTATAGAGGAATGTTACTGGGCAGTTATCACCTGAATGTAGTTTCCTTAAGAAATTCAGATTAGATTAGCAAAGTGTGCATAATTTAATACAGTTTATGTTTCTTAATGACTTAGTAGGAGAGCATCTAAAATTGTGTTGAAAATTGCCTGGTGTACCTAGGTTACAGAAAATGCTAAACATGCCTTCAAGAAAAAATGTATTTATTTTCCTTTCTCCACTTTCCCCAGTTTACTATCTGGTTTTCAATCCATTCTAAAATAAGCAGAAATTTTAAAAGTTCAACATTTTTACAACAATACAGAAATAAAGATGTTCTGGTACAAGACTATTTTTATTTTCTTTACTGTATATTAAACCATATATTGGTTTGGAAACGCTTTTCAGTCATATGCAAACACATAATAACCCTAACAATATCCTTGTGAAGTTGACAAAACATGTTATGATACTACTGATAAAATGGTTTTCAATCCATTCTAAAATAAGCAGAAATTTTAAAAGTTCAACATTTTTACAACAATACAGAAATAAAGATGTTCTGGTACAAGACTATTTTTATTTTCTTTACTGTATATTAAACCATATATTGGTTTGGAAACGCTTTTCAGTCATATGCAAACACATAATAACCCTAACAATATCCTTGTGAAGTTGACAAAACATGTTATGATACTACTGATAAAACGTGCTGCGATTCATGGGGTCGCAAAGAGTCAGACACGACTGAGCGACTGAACTGAACTGAACTGATAAAAAGTTAGCAACAATTAGAAATTGCACAGAAGTAGGTTTTACCTAAAAAAATCAATCAACATATAGAAACATGAGATGGGATATTATTTTTAATTTGTACTATACTTGAATATATTTTCTTAAAATTCAGTTATAAAACTGTTATTATCATCCAAATGTTTAGAATGTCAATTATCCAGAAGGTTAGTGTATGAAACTCCTCCCAAATACATATCCGCACACTCCTGAAATTTGCCTAAAAATACATCAAAACACCTTGTTCTAATATTGGTAAGATTGTTTCTTTTCTGTTTTAATCTTATATAGTATGTCTTTTTAAAAATTTAATTTCTATTGAAGGATAATTGCTTAACAATATTGTATTGTTTTCTGCCATACGTCAACATGAATCAGCCATAGGTACTCATATGTAAACATATATCCCCTCCCTCTGGAACCTCCCTCCCAACCCATCCTACCCCTCTAGATTGTCACAGAGTACTGATCTGAGCTCCTGGAATCATACAGCAAATTCCCACTGGCTACCTAGTTTACACATGACAGTGCATATGTTTCCTTGACACTATTTGTCCCACCTTCTCCTTCCCCTGCCTTGTCCACAAGTTTGTTCTGTATGCCTGCATCTCTACTGCTGCCCTGCAAATAGGTTCATCATCACCATCTCTCTAGATTCCATAAATATGCATTAAGATATGATATTTGTTTCTGATTTACTTCATCTGTATAATAGACTCTAAGTTTATCCACCTCACTGGCAATTGACTCAAATTGATATCAAAAGTGTTATCTCACTGTAGTTTTGATCTTATAATGAGTGATGTTGAGCATCTTTTCATGTGTTGATTAGCCATCTATATGTCTTCTTGGGAGAAATATCTGTTTAGATGTTTTGCCCACTTTTTGATTGGGTTGTTTGTTTTTCTGGTGTTGAGTTGCATGAACTGCTTGTATATTTTGGAAATTAATCCTTTGTCAGTTGTTTCAATTGCTATAATTTTCTCCCATTCTGNTGGGAGAAATATCTGTTTAGATGTTTTGCCCACTTTTTGATTGGGTTGTTTGTTTTTCAGGTGTTGAGTTGCATGAACTGCTTGTATATTTTGGAAATTAATCCTTTGTCAGTTGTTTCAATTGCTATAATTTTCTCCCATTCTGAGGGTTGTCTTTTGACCTTGTTTATAGTTTCCTTTGCTTTGCAAAAGATTTTAAGTTTAATTAGGCCCCATTTGTTTCTTTTTGTTTTTATTTCCATTACTCTAGGAGATGAGTCAGAGAGGATCTTGCTGTGATTTATGTCATAGAGTGTTTGTCTATGTTTTCTGAGGTATGAATATTTTTTAAGCCGAGAGTTGTTTTACCATAATAAAAAAAAAAACTCCTGCAGGAATGAGAGATATAGTGCTTCAGTGTTGGATGTTACTCAGTTATCAGCAATCAACTTCTAGAGGAATCTGCCTCAGCTAGAGGAGCCCCCAGGCAGTCCACTTTTGATGACTATATGATGTGGGGGTGTAAGCATTTGGCTCCTTTGCCCCAACTCCAGCCAACTCTAAAGATCACTGTAGCTCCAGAGCTTCCTTGTGGTTTTCAGAGACCTTTGATAAGCTTCAACTTGGCTTGATGTTTTCTACTCCCTTCCTTACCACAAAGAGTTTGAAAATCAGCAGAGTCTAAGGGAACACTCACAAGACTGCCCTCTATCAGACACCAGCACAAGTTCAAGCACCTC
>SJYX01003750.1:130851-160881 GCA_006410675.1 Oreotragus oreotragus | reverse complement strand
TTGAAACTTGTGAGAGAGAAGTACAAACTGGTCTGATCGGAGGCCTGCTCTAGTAATGGCCTGCTCTAGATAAGGCCTCTGAACTCTTGCCCTGAGCTTTCCTACTTAGTTGCTTTTGAACCTGCCTTCCAGTGGTTTGGTTGACCACTCTCCCACTGATCCCATGAAATGCTTTAGAATTCATCCAGTAAACCACTCCTCCCCCATTTTTTAAATTTAAGTTATCCAGAATTTGCTTCTGTTACTTAGAATTAAAAACATTTATCTCATGTACTATCTGAATGAAATGAGCTCATCCACATTACAAGGAATAGACTGTCTGAATGCAATACAATTTTGCACATGAAACATTATCATCTAGTATTATGCAGAAGATTTTCTGTCTCCTGTCTCACTGTAAACAAATAATAAGTAATTATAATTGCTTAATAATAATAATTAAATACCTATTATTTGTCTATACTGTGACAAATGCTGACTATTCAAAGAGAAGAAAAACAGAGCCCCTGCCCTCATGGAGTTACAGTTTTATGGGGAGATAGATATCTTCAGGAATGATACTGGCAGTTGTATTATTATAGAGATGAGTATCCAAAAGGACAGAAATGTGTTTCTAAGAAGTAGAGAACAAGAGAACTTGATTCAGAGTAGATGATGGAGGTGGGGAATGAAGTTGAAGGCTTTTTTTTTTTTCTTGTTATTGAAGTATAGTTGCTTTACAGTTATTTTCTACTATGCAACAAAGTGGATCAGCCACATGTAGACATATATCCCCTCTTTTTTGGATTTTCTTACAGCTTCATCACTGCAGAGCACTGAATAGAGTTCTCTGAGCTGTACAGTAGGTTATCACTAGTTATCTGTTTTATCAGTTCAGTTCAGGTCGTCGCTCAGTCGTGTCCGACTCTTTGCAACCCCATGAATCGCAGCACGCCAGGCCTCCCTGTCCATCACCATCTCCCGGAGTTCACTCAGACTCACATCCATCGAGTCCGTGATGCCATCCAGCCATCTCATCCTCTATCATCCCCTTTTCCTCTTGCCCCCAATCCCTCCCAGCATCAGAGTCTTTTCCAGTGAGTCAGCTCTTCGCATAAGGTGGCCAAAGTACTGGAGTTTCAGCTTCAGCATCTTTCCTTCCAAAGTTTGGATTTCCTTGTAGTCCAAGGGACTCTCAGGAGTCTTCTCCAACACCACAGTTCAAAAGCATCAATTCTTCTGTGCTCAGCTTTCTTCACAGTCCAACTCTCGCATCCATACATGACCATTGGAAAAACTGTAGCCTTGCCTAAACGGACCTTTGTTTGCAAAGTAATGTTTCTGCTTTTCAATATGCTGTTTAGTTTTATACATAGTATCAATAGTGTAGGGCATCCAAGGAGGCACAGTAATAAAGAATCAGTAGTGCAGGGCTTCCCAGGAAGTACAGTAGTAAAGAATCTGCCTGCCAATGCAGGAGATGTGGGTTCGATCCCTGGGTCAGGAAGATCCCTTGGAGGAGGAAATGGCAACCCACTCCAGTATTCTTGCCCTTCAAATCCTATGAACAGAGGGGTCTGCTGGGCTACAGTCCATTGGGTCGCAGAGTCAGACACAATTTAGTGACTGAACACACACACACGTGCATCAGTAGTGTGTGTATGTTATTCCCCATCTCCCAAATTCATCATTTCCCTCCTTGAAGTCCACATTTGTTCTCTATATCTGTGTCTCGATTCTACTTTGCCAATAAGATCACCTATACCATTTTCTAGATTCCACATATATGGACTAGTATACAATATTTGTTTTTCTTTTTCTGCTTTACTTCACTCTGTGTCACAGACTCTATGTCCATCCAGAGTTGAGGGCTTATTGATAAGCAAATTTATCATTACATGAGAGAGTAGTGAAATAGACGTGTGAGTGTAAAATCATTCTTGGAAAGATGACCTCCAGAATTCTGTCTAATCAACATAGTGGAAGAAAACAGAACCCCTACATTCAAAAAGATGTTTGTAACTGATTAATAGTTAAGACTAAATTGTAATCAGTTTAATGTTTGCCATTAGGGCTGTAGTTAAACAAACTAGTACATTCACTTCATTACAGGTGCAAAAGCTCCATCAGGTTTATTGGCTTGAATTGTGACACATGTGAGTCCTTTCCAAGATGGCTAACAGTAAGGGCCACGGTGGTAGGATGGCTGGCTGAGACTAATTGTGATTCCCGACCCCCGAGCTAGAGAAAAGCCCAGGTGTCCTAAGATACATGGTTGGTTTTTCTGTTTGTTTGTTTTTTGAGCAATGAAGTTGATAGAAGGAAATAGCTAGTTCCTGAGCAGCTAGCCGTATAAGAGGCAGACAGGTCAAATAACCTGGACAGGAGGGGTTCTTTGGGAAGAACCATACGGAAGCCATAGGGAAGAAATCTGATTGGAGAGGATTCCAGAGAGAAAGAAAAGACAGCAATTAAAGCAGTAAATGTCCACAGCTCTCTTGAGAAATTTTGCTATAAAAGCTAGAAGAGAAGCAAGGTAATACCTGGAGAAGGACGTAGGGGCCAGAAAGACTTGCAGGATTAGATATAAACATGTATGTATTGGGGCTTCCCTGGTGGCTCAGATGGTAAAGAATCTGCCTGCAGTACAGGAGACGCGGGTTTGTTCCCTGGGTCGGGAAGATCCCCTGGAGAAGGGAATGGCAACCCATTCCAGTGTTCTTGCCTGGAGAATTCCATGGAGAGAGGAGCCTGGTGGGCTGTAGTCCATGGGGTTGCAAAGAGTCAAATATGACTGATCAACTAACACACGCACACACATGTATATATTTAAGACTGGAGAAATTACTGCATGTTTAATGTTGATGGACATAAGCCTATGAAAAGGCAAAAACTGAGATGCAGAAGAGAGAAGAAAGAGTTGGAATGATGTCATTTAAGAGAGAGGTAGAAGGTATGAATGCACAGGTGGAGGAGATGGTCTCAGAAGGAAGACACAGTACTCAGATGATGGTTAGCATTTTTAGCAATATGGTATATTTTAAATGAAGTATAGATAGATACAGATATGCTATCCTACACTTAATAGACTATGCTGCTGCTACTGCTGCTAAGTCGCTTCAGTCGTGTTCGACTCTGTGCGACCCCATAGACGGCAGCCCACCAGGCTCCGCCGTCCCTGGGATTCTCCAGGCAAGAACACTGGAGTGGGGTGCCATTTCCTTCTCCAATGCATGAAAGTGAAAAGTGAAAGTGAAGTCACTGAGTCGTGTCCAACTCTCAGCGACCCCATGGACTGCAGCCTACCAGGCTCCTCCGTCCATGGGAGTTTCCAGGCAAGAGTACTGGAGTGGGGTGCCATTGCCTTCTCTGTAATAGACTATAGTATAACATAATTTATATGAACTGGGAAACCAAAAAATGTGTTTGTCTCACTTTATTGTGGTGGCTAGACCCACCCCCCTGCAATATCCCTGGGATATGCCTATAGTTTGTAAATGACAGAGACAATTTGAGTTTGAACTCAAGGCCCACACTGTTGTTTTCACTATTCCTATCACCTCTCATTCCACCATACATGTCTGGTTTTTTGAAAGTAGAGACTATGCTGTATTCTTTTATCTCTGCTAGTGTAGTGTCTGGCACCTAGCAGATGTGCAACATATTTTTTCTTAACTTTTTATTTTGTATTGGAGTATAACTGATTAACAATGTTGTGATAGTTTCAGGTGACAGTGAAGGAACTCAGCCATACATATACGTGTATCCATTCTCCCCCAGACTCCCCTCCCATCCAGGCTGCCAGATAACATTGAGCAGAGTTCCCTGCGCTATACAGTAGGTCCTTGTTGGTTGCATGCCTGCACGCTAAGTCACTTCAGTCATATCTGACTCTGAGGCCCCATGGGCTGTAGCCTGTCAGAATCCTCTGTCTGTGAGTTTCTCCAGACAAGAATACTGGAGTGGGTTGCCATGCCCTCCTCTAGGGGATCTTTCTGACCCAGGGAACAAACCCGCGTCTCCTGTACTGCAGGCAGATTCTTTACCACTAGCGCCATCTGGGAAGCCCCCTTGTTATTTATACATTTTAAATATAGCAGGCAACACATTTTTTGAATGAATGGAGGGGAAATGTCACTTAACAGTTAACCTGTACAAGTTTTCCCCACTATCTGAAAGTTCCTAAGCCAAAATGGGGGTAAAGCAAAGAAGCAATTACTTTAGGACACATTTTGCTAATGAACACACAAAGTTAATCCAGATAACACACAGAAGCACACAGACACAGTTCAAAGCTCTGGTGGCTTGATGTTGAGATGCTGTGTGGAGTTCCCGGGAAAGGAGGTTGGCCATGCCACTCTCCCTGCTCACTGTACACACTGCCTCTATAACTGGGTCACTGCAAAACCAACACTGAATGCTATTTTTGCTTATGGCCTTTTTCCATAAAAGTAAAAGTATTCTTCAGGTCTCTTTTGGTTATCAAAAATCAGCTACACTGTTAAATCTTTCATAAAAGCTGAGTACACATAAAGGGAACTTCTGAAAAGTGGGAGATACCTATATTTCTTTTCTTTGGGAATACCTGTAGCAGGCCTTGGATACCATATTATTTCCCAAATAGATATTTCTTATGCTCTTTTTTACTTTTAATCACCAGCTGTACCTTTTACACCCTTGATTTGCTACTATCTGCATTCCTTGCTGAAAATATAGATACATCATGCCTCAGAGACAAAGATGTATCTGGCAACTTGAAATGGCTAGAAAATAAAAATGCAGACAATGATAATATCTTGTGAGTCTGGGGTGAAAATCATAGGGAGGCATTGTTAAAAGCCGCTTTAAGTCCACTTTTACTTTCTCTTAACACCCATTATTTACTTGGATACTCTTCTGGCGAGGTCAGTTCTGTTCCACCACTGCTAGAATGAAGAGGTTCTGTTTTGAGTATCCTAGCATATATACAGCAAATACATAGAGTTTACTGATTGTCATAGAAGATTATAATCATTAAAACATATATACATGCCTTAGAAAGTGGCTTATGTGTTCCTTGTACTCCGTCATGTCAGACTCTTTGCGAACCCATGGACTGTAGCCAGCCAGGTTCCTCTGCCCATGGGATTTTCCAGGCAAGAATATTGGAGTAGATTGCTATTTTCTTCTCCAGGGAATCTTCCCTACCCAGGTATCGAAGTCACATGTCCCATGTCTCCTGCTTTGCTTAAAAAATTCCAAATGAATGATACAAGTAGCAAGTCTAGACATTGTAATTCTTATTTGCTTAGCCAAAAACTAAGTATGCTGACATATTTTATAGAGGATTTAACAGAAATGCTTGCCACATTCAAGAGCCACAGTTTTCCCTGTGGGCAGGACATTCTGTGGTAGGGGAAATGCAAACCAAGTCTTGCTTTTATTCCTAAGGTAATGTTTTAGCTTCTGCCTTGGGAGTTCTAATATGGAAATAAGGGAATCAAAAGTCATAGAGCACTGAAATTTTACAAATGAGCAAAGAAATTAGATTAAGAAACAAATATAATTTCAAGTGTTTAAATTTTTACTGATTTGTTCTTATTAAACTTTCCTCGACCTTCTTCCAAAAAATTTCAACTTGACAGAAATATCAAAAGAATAATTAAATGAGCATACATTTACTCTTCTCCTAGATTAACCAGTTAACATTTTGCCATGTCTGTTTTATCCCCCACCTTTGTAACTAGGGGCTTCCCTGGTGGCTCAGAGGTTAAAGCGTCCACCTCTGGTGCCGGAGACCCGGGTTCGATCCCTGGGTCGGGAAGATCCCCTGGAGAAGGAAATGGTAACCCACTCCAGTATTCTTGCCTAGAGAATCCCATGGCTACAGTCCACGGGGTCGCAAAGAGTTGGACACGACTGAGTGACTTCACTTTCACTTTCACTTTCTTTTGTAACTAGTAACATTTCGAAAAGAGTTTTGATAAGTAATAAGAAATTTCAGTCATTCATTCTATTGTCTTTAGCTACAACTAGATATATAAAAAAGCTCTATGAGGGCAGGAACTAGGCCTATCTTGCTCAATGCTGCATTCCCAGCACCTAAAGTGATGCTTGGCATATAGTAAAAGCTCAATAAGGGCCTCCCTCATGGCTCAGTGGGTACAGAACGCACTTGTCTTGTCTCTAATGCAGGAAGCACAGGAGACATAGGTTCTATCCTTGGATCAGGAAGATGCCTTGGAGATGGGAATGGCGACCCATTCCAGTATTCTTGCCTGGAGAATCCCATGGGCAGAGGAGCCTGGTGGGCTACAGTCCATGGGGTTGCAAAGAGTCGGACACTATTGAGCAACTGTTCATGCACACAAAAGCTCAATAAATATTCACTGACTCATAGGCTGAGTTGTTCCTTATATACTTGACCTTTACAAGCAGTACAAATCAATCAAAGCTTGAAAGAAACTGTTGATTTGATCTTAAAGCAAAATATTCAAAAGGGTACACAAGTCTGAAGGGAAACCTTTTATATCTCTCAGTACTTATTATAATGCCTTGCATCAGATAGGGTTCATTAAATATTCCTTGAATGACAGAACAAAGAAACTTGGTTAGAGTATCCAAGATAGTCCTGACTATGATGGAAATGTTGGAAAATAAGCCACAATGATAGAAACTTAAGGGATGATTGTATTCAGATTGGGACAAGCCGTAAATGAAGCTGTCAGTCTCTGTTGCAAGGCTGAGTTCTTGCCAGAATTTAAGAGAAGAGGAAGTACAATGAACACAGACAGAAAATAAGTAAATTAACTGGGACTCCCCTGGCAGTCCAGCAGTTAAGACTCTTCCTTCCAGGGCAGAGGGTGTGGGTTCTATCCTTGGTCAAGGAGCTAAGATCCCCTATCCCTCACGGCCCTCAAACCAGAAGATGCACAGCAGAAGCAATATTGTAACAAATTTAATAAAGGCTTTAAAAATGGAGGAAAAAGTAAAATAACTTAAAGTACTACATAGAATTCTAAGACACACAAAGGAATTTCTTAAGAGTGAATGCTGTTAAATTGTGAACTTGGATATTTACAGAGGTTATTCTCTTCTGTAGCTTTCTTCTTCTCTGGAGGAATTTATTACAAAGTGGAAAGTCCCTGGGCTCTTTTTAATATGTTTCTGACTAAAAAGACCACATCTAAACATATCAAATAGATAAAAAAGAATGCCAACAGGATATTTCTCCACTGCTTACATAAGAAAGTCCAAATAGCAGCATACAATTCAAGGTCCTCTGCAAAACTAGCTCCCAACTATCTCAATACCTTCATTGTTCTTGTCCCCCATCCAGCCTGGGTTGTGGCCCAGGGTTTTTCTAACTAAGTTCTATGAAACTCTACTTTCTCTAAGCATCCAATATCTCTAATACAAAACATCTGATGTTAAATGTTTTGCATGGTGAACAAAGTGTGAAAACGTTTTTTTACTATACTCCTCATCCACATATTGGAGATTCAATGATAAATGAATCTCATTTGTCTAATTAGATCTACATTACCTCAATTAGAGGCTCTGAAAAATTTTACAATGTGTAGCTTACCAAACTTACTTGATCAAGTAATTTTTTTGGTGGCAAATTATTTATTACCATCATAAAAGACACTTGTGTTCCCCAGAATATAGTTTGCAAATGCTGCTTAATCATCATACTGCTTGGAATTCCTTGAATGTTGCTCATGCCATTTCTGACTGGAATAACAGTTTGTTTAGAAAAAGCCCCATCCTCAAAAAAATATACCAAAGCACTTATAAGAAGGAAGCCACAAAAGATAGAGGTGACTGGTGAACTATTTCTGTGACTTAAACCTTTGTTGATCTGCCCTTCAAGGCCTTTGATCAACTCTGTAATGAAGTCAGAAGCCAGCCTTTATAAGTTTTCTTTATTTCTTTATGTTGACTAATTTCAGTCTCAAAAGTTAGTCATTTGCACTTTTGTCTTTGGGATAAAGGTTTTTTAGAGTCAAGAGATGTGTACAATAACTTACATGTGATGGAGTGATATTTAAGCTGTTTTTTGTGAAGGAGAAGGAAATGGCAGCCCACTCCAGTATTCTTGCCTGGAGAATCCCAGGGATGGGGTAGCCTGGTGGGCTGCCGTCTATGGGGTCACACAGAGTCGGACACGACTGAAGTGACTTAGCAGCAGCAGCAGCAGATGATGGCATCTGGTAAGTTAAAAAGAATCACTCATTAAGTTTTGTAGGATTTATTCCGAGGAGTGCCAATTATTTGAAAGAGTGAATATGTTTAAATTAGTAAAATAAGAGTCGCCTGGACTTCCCTGGTGGCTCAGACGGCAAAGTGTCTGCCTACAATGCGGGAGACCTGGGTTGGGAAGATCTCCTAGAGAAGGAAATGGCACCCCACTCCAATACTCTTGCCTGGAAAATCCCATGGACGGAGGAGCCTGGTAGGCGATATTCCATGGGGTCACAAAGAGTCAGACACGACTGAGCAACTTCACTTTCACTTCCTTGATGAGCAAAAATGACCTGGGCTGACATATGCTTGTGTGCTTATTTAGAGGACTAGAAAATGAATAAATTATTTGTACTGAGTACTCATCACCTTGTCTCTTTCTCTAAGATGTCCATAAATTTATTCATTTATCCACTGACTTTTACTATTTACTGTTAAGAGACAATTTTTCTTGTGTTTCTCATGTTCCTGTACATCTTGTGAGCAAAGGTTACTGAGACAGTCTTTTGTTCTGGATCCTCTTTTCAAAGAGGAATAGAAGATAGAAATGATATTTCCCAGGACCTCCGTGGTGGTCCAGAGGCTATGACTCCATGCTCCTAATGCAGGGGGCCTAGGTTTGATCCCTGGTTAGGGAACTAGATCCCACATGTCACAGCTGAAAGATCCAGGGTACAGCAACTAAGAGATGGTAAATAAATAAAAATAAATATATATATTTTTTCTTTGCCAGCTGCAAATAAATATTTTTAAAAAAGAAATGATATCTCACGCTGGAGCAGAGGGCTAGTTCTTTTACTGACCAGTGTAATAACTATATTATCTCCCTCTGAAGCACCTCTAGACAGGTTTTCTTGTCCATTTTTTAAATAAAAGATTAGAGTTTCCTAAGCCCACAGTTTTTCAGTTGTATTACAAACATACTACGTGAATAGCATCTGCCCAGGTCACTCCATGTAACTCCCATGGGGCTTGAGGGATGAGGGGAAGCAACGTGAACAATAAGCTCAAGGTGCTGCCTGTGTCATGAGTGATAAAATCCTTTGTCTCTGACCTTGAAGGCTTGCGTCTTCAGCTATTATCCGAGAAACTGTGGCAGTCTAGCTTGTCAGCCTGCAGAGCTTGGTGAAATCTCAGAGTTGTAACAGTGCTTGACACTTGCAAAGAAGCGTCCTTTTCAGGTCATGGGTTTGGAAGGTTTTCTCCTTAGGTGTTATCAAGGCCTGTCCTAAATCAGGACCACCAGTGTGGATCATTGCTGGATGATCAGGGTGGGGCAGAGTGAATTGGGAGGGGAAAGTTTAAGATGAGGTAAACATCACATGAACAGGGGTAATCTGGAATCATTTATGAAATGCAACGTAGGCTGAGTTCAGAGTTTACCTGAATGAATGGACAGACTAGGAAACAAGGAGCTCTCTGAGGTCCGGGTGACTCAGGGAGGCACATATCCCAGACAAAGGTAGTCAGGAACAGGTTGGCAAAAAGTACCTCTTTGGTTCCTTTCCATTCTAGAGCATGCCTTTCATCCAGATGGGCTTGTTTTCCCTCCTCCCAAAGGGGGACTTCAGTCGGACTTTGTTTTCTTAAAGTTGCTGAATCCCTGGACTGTTCTAGACCCAGACAGGGCAGGCCCTGGTGGTTTTCACTGTCCGTGTTTAAGAGAAAGCCGTGCTCTTTGCTTGATGGAGGGTATTGACCGGACCTTGCGACTGCTTTCTTTAGGATGTGTTGGTCCGGGTGTCCACTGTCCAGGTTCTCTCTCCAGGATGGCCATCCGCTCCTGGGTCCAGTCTGCTGGTTAGAAATGCGGCATTTGGGGCCATAAGAGATCACTCTGGCAAACAAAAACAAACAAAAGCCAAGCTGATAGTGGCTTAAATAGTAACAA
Source organism: Oreotragus oreotragus (assembly GCA_006410675.1). Classification (NCBI taxonomy): domain Eukaryota; kingdom Metazoa; phylum Chordata; class Mammalia; order Artiodactyla; family Bovidae; genus Oreotragus; species Oreotragus oreotragus. The sequence continues at coordinate 150,785 of SJYX01003750.1, read as the reverse complement.
ATTTCCAAGTGATGTGTCATTCTATTTTTTTTTCTGTATAAACAGTTATGGTTCCCTCAGGAATTGGGAACTGTTGGCCGTATTCTTTCTAAAGGGGAATGTGGTTAAAATAGCAACAGTCAGTTTAAGCTGGCAAGCCAGAGCAGTGGTGGCTAAGCCTCTTTGTACTCAGAAATAGACTTATGAAAAAGGGTTATGCCATAAAACGCAAAGGACATGGTGTGATCACATGAAAGTTTAACACTCTTATTCATGTTGACCCAATGTATTGTGTTCTTCTAAATGGTTGATCAGCCATTCTATCAGTGTTGGCAGGATCTAAAAAAAAATTTTTTTGTATCTTTAAGGGAAACATTCAGGAGAAGTTTAAGTATTTTCAAAGTCTATCACTGACTCAGAGGACATGAATTTGAGCAAACTCTGGGAGATAGTGAAGGACAGGGAACCCTGACATGCTGCAGTCCATGGGGTTGCAAAGAGTCAGACATGACTAAGCGATTGAACAAAAACAACATAATGTCCTATGTTGCCCTTCAGTTTGATTATTTTTATCTTCAGTGGGGAACATGTGTCTGGATGTTGAATTTGGAATAAAAAAAGGCAAACACAAGTGGAAAAAAGTCTCAAGCAAAACACAGGTCCCAGAGCAGAGCCAGTTTCAAAAGGAGGTGTGGAAATTGAAGGGCAGAGTTGGAGGACAATCTGAGAGAAGTTAGTAGAAAGCGATGGTATCCAGAATTCTGGGTGGCCACACTGGATTTCAGGAACAGCTTTTTAAGAGGGAAGACTCCTTGACTGGAAGTGCAGGAAAGCAAAAAAGAAGCTTGATGACAAACTGGGAAAAAATGATTATGGACAGAAAGATTACTCAAGCATATTAGCGTCTCAGGGTAGGTCATATAACTGCAGCAAAACAAAGCACCAAAGAGTGAAAGTCTGAGCAGACTATTTTAACAAGCAAACTACGTGGAAAGGGAGCTACTAATAATCTATTATCCAGGGAGCTACAACTATCATCCAGTTGTTCTGGGCTCGGGTGGGACTGTGCCTGATAATGGCTTAGGAGCATTATTAACCTGGTAATGGTTAAGAATAACTGGAATAGCAACGGGTCTGTTGGTATCTTCCTCCTTAGACTGGAGAACAGAGTTTCTGTGACTGGGAGAATGCTACCAGGCTTGTTTAGGTCAAGAGCCTCTCAATGAAATCCAGGGTAGGTAGGACCAGGAGAAGAACTAAAGGTCAGTAAAGTCACTCAGAGAGGAGATGTGCCCACATTACCAATGAGATGGGTCAGAAGGTATCAGAAGTTCTGGGATGGGGTCAGGGATAAGCAGTACTCCTTTACTTCATTCTTTTTGCATACACTATGTGCCAGGTGCCATGCTAGGTTTGGGGAATACAAAGATGATAAGACATAATTTAGAGTCTTAAAGGTCAGCTAGACAAACTGATTACAATCAAGTGTGGTCAGAACCATAAATAAAGGTAAGCACAGGACCCTGCAGGAACTTACAAGGCAGTGGTGAGGAGTGAATGCTGAGTCGCTTCAGTCATGTCTGACTCTTTGCAAGCTCATGGACTGTAGCCTGCCAGGCTCCTCTGTCCATGGGATTCTCCAGGCAAGAATTCTGGAGTGGGTGGCCATACCCTTCTGGTGAGGAATACAGGTTGTGAAAGATGGCTTCCAGGAGGAGGCAGTGAGTGATCTGTGCCAAAAAGCGTGAGGCAGTAGACTGCTGCTACTGCTAAGTTGCTTCAGTCTTGTCTGACTCTGTGTGACTCCATAGACGGCAGTCCACCAGGCTCCCACATCGCTGGGATTCTCCAGGCAAGAACACTGGAGTGGGTTGCCATTTCCTTCTCCAATGCGTGAAAGTGAAGTTGCTCAGTTGTGTTCGACTCCTAGCGACCCCATGGACTGCAGCCTACCAGGCTCCTCTGTCCATGGGATTTGCCAGGCAAGAGTGCTGGAGTGGGTTGCCATTGCCTTCTCCAGAGTCAGTAGACTATAGGCAGGTAAAGGTGAGGATTGCTCTCAATTGAGGTTTGTGCAAATTCTGTAAATTGAGAGAAAACAAAATGCCTTCAGGAACCTTCAAGGTTTCAGGGTAGCTAAGGCTGGAGAGACATGNTGGGATTTGCCAGGCAAGAGTGCTGGAGTGGGTTGCCATTGCCTTCTCCAGAGTCAGTAGACTATAGGCAGGTAAAGGTGAGGATTGCTCTCAATTGAGGTTTGTGCAAATTCTGTAAATTGAGAGAAAACAAAATGCCTTCAGGAACCTTCAAGGTTTCAGGGTAGCTAAGGCTGGAGAGACATGAACAGTACCTTAAATGTCATGATTTCTCTACAGAAGTGGAGGAACTCTAACACTCAGTTTTAGATCTCTCAGACCAGCTCCAATCTTGGGTGACAGTGTCCTCTTAATTATCTTTGGGTCCTTCTCTAAGCAGATATAACCTTGCTGGGATTCCCCCTCTTCACAGAATAGTCTAAACTGTTTCTTCAAAGGCCGGGGGTAAGGGTAGAGAGGGAGAGAAGAAATTACCTCTTTATTGCTCATAGGCGATTCTAGCACTCTTCACTCTCAAGTCTTTGGAACAGAGTCATTAACTAGCATATCCAGGTCAACTCACGGTCCTTTTTTCCATTGCTGTTGTTCATTGGCTAAGTCATGTCTGACTCTTTTGTGACCCCATAGACTGGAGCCCACCAGGCTCCTCTGTCCATGGGATTTCCCAGGCAAGAATATTGGAGTGGGTTGCCATTTTCTTCTCCAAGGGATCTTCCAGACCCAGGGATCAAACCATGTCTCCTGGGTCTCCTGCACTGAAGGCATATTCTTTACTGCTATGCCACTGGGGCTTCCCATAAGCCTTCCCTTTTGCAGAAGGTATGGACTTCTGCCCACCATTCCAAATAAATAGCTGACTCTGAGGTATGTGCTTATGACAATCTTTGGGCCTTTTTTTCCTGGGAGGACATGTCATATCCCTTAGGTCCTGCAGTCCTTGGGATGAATTTGTATTTAACATCTTCCTTTCGGGTTTAAAGATGTGACAGAAAATGAAAATGTCATGTTTGTTTAGATATTATCTATGGTGATAGATTGTTGCTATGAATATGTGAGTTGCTATGAATGCTTGAAGAGACAGAATGCGTGTGTTAAAAGTGAAAAATACTAGAGTGTTGTATGAGCTGCAAGATTCTGATGGTTCTGATGCTAGAATGCAAGTAATGAGTCTTGCCTTGTCCACTTCATGTAGTTATTTGAAAGATTAAATTATGGAAGGTGTGTGAAAATAAAGTATCACTAGGATGCTATACAAGCATAAGATGTTATTAATCTAACTGCTCCTTGTCTAGCTTTCTAAAAAAGGGTTATTTCTTTTTCTTCTGAAATATTTTTTAACCAGAAATGTATGAAAGACANTAGATTAACCAGTTAACATTTTGCCATGTCTGTTTTATCCCCCACCTTTGTAACTAGGGGCTTCCCTGGTGGCTCAGAGGTTAAAGCGTCCACCTCTGGTGCCGGAGACCCGGGTTCGATCCCTGGGTCGGGAAGATCCCCTGGAGAAGGAAATGGTAACCCACTCCAGTATTCTTGCCTAGAGAATCCCATGGCTACAGTCCACGGGGTCGCAAAGAGTTGGACACGACTGAGTGACTTCACTTTCACTTTCACTTTCTTTTGTAACTAGTAACATTTCGAAAAGAGTTTTGATAAGTAATAAGAAATTTCAGTCATTCATTCTATTGTCTTTAGCTACAACTAGATATATAAAAAAGCTCTATGAGGGCAGGAACTAGGCCTATCTTGCTCAATGCTGCATTCCCAGCACCTAAAGTGATGCTTGGCATATAGTAAAAGCTCAATAAGGGCCTCCCTCATGGCTCAGTGGGTACAGAACGCACTTGTCTTGTCTCTAATGCAGGAAGCACAGGAGACATAGGTTCTATCCTTGGATCAGGAAGATGCCTTGGAGATGGGAATGGCGACCCATTCCAGTATTCTTGCCTGGAGAATCCCATGGGCAGAGGAGCCTGGTGGGCTACAGTCCATGGGGTTGCAAAGAGTCGGACACTATTGAGCAACTGTTCATGCACACAAAAGCTCAATAAATATTCACTGACTCATAGGCTGAGTTGTTCCTTATATACTTGACCTTTACAAGCAGTACAAATCAATCAAAGCTTGAAAGAAACTGTTGATTTGATCTTAAAGCAAAATATTCAAAAGGGTACACAAGTCTGAAGGGAAACCTTTTATATCTCTCAGTACTTATTATAATGCCTTGCATCAGATAGGGTTCATTAAATATTCCTTGAATGACAGAACAAAGAAACTTGGTTAGAGTATCCAAGATAGTCCTGACTATGATGGAAATGTTGGAAAATAAGCCACAATGATAGAAACTTAAGGGATGATTGTATTCAGATTGGGACAAGCCGTAAATGAAGCTGTCAGTCTCTGTTGCAAGGCTGAGTTCTTGCCAGAATTTAAGAGAAGAGGAAGTACAATGAACACAGACAGAAAATAAGTAAATTAACTGGGACTCCCCTGGCAGTCCAGCAGTTAAGACTCTTCCTTCCAGGGCAGAGGGTGTGGGTTCTATCCTTGGTCAAGGAGCTAAGATCCCCTATCCCTCACGGCCCTCAAACCAGAAGATGCACAGCAGAAGCAATATTGTAACAAATTTAATAAAGGCTTTAAAAATGGAGGAAAAAGTAAAATAACTTAAAGTACTACATAGAATTCTAAGACACACAAAGGAATTTCTTAAGAGTGAATGCTGTTAAATTGTGAACTTGGATATTTACAGAGGTTATTCTCTTCTGTAGCTTTCTTCTTCTCTGGAGGAATTTATTACAAAGTGGAAAGTCCCTGGGCTCTTTTTAATATGTTTCTGACTAAAAAGACCACATCTAAACATATCAAATAGATAAAAAAGAATGCCAACAGGATATTTCTCCACTGCTTACATAAGAAAGTCCAAATAGCAGCATACAATTCAAGGTCCTCTGCAAAACTAGCTCCCAACTATCTCAATACCTTCATTGTTCTTGTCCCCCATCCAGCCTGGGTTGTGGCCCAGGGTTTTTCTAACTAAGTTCTATGAAACTCTACTTTCTCTAAGCATCCAATATCTCTAATACAAAACATCTGATGTTAAATGTTTTGCATGGTGAACAAAGTGTGAAAACGTTTTTTTACTATACTCCTCATCCACATATTGGAGATTCAATGATAAATGAATCTCATTTGTCTAATTAGATCTACATTACCTCAATTAGAGGCTCTGAAAAATTTTACAATGTGTAGCTTACCAAACTTACTTGATCAAGTAATTTTTTTGGTGGCAAATTATTTATTACCATCATAAAAGACACTTGTGTTCCCCAGAATATAGTTTGCAAATGCTGCTTAATCATCATACTGCTTGGAATTCCTTGAATGTTGCTCATGCCATTTCTGACTGGAATAACAGTTTGTTTAGAAAAAGCCCCATCCTCAAAAAAATATACCAAAGCACTTATAAGAAGGAAGCCACAAAAGATAGAGGTGACTGGTGAACTATTTCTGTGACTTAAACCTTTGTTGATCTGCCCTTCAAGGCCTTTGATCAACTCTGTAATGAAGTCAGAAGCCAGCCTTTATAAGTTTTCTTTATTTCTTTATGTTGACTAATTTCAGTCTCAAAAGTTAGTCATTTGCACTTTTGTCTTTGGGATAAAGGTTTTTTAGAGTCAAGAGATGTGTACAATAACTTACATGTGATGGAGTGATATTTAAGCTGTTTTTTGTGAAGGAGAAGGAAATGGCAGCCCACTCCAGTATTCTTGCCTGGAGAATCCCAGGGATGGGGTAGCCTGGTGGGCTGCCGTCTATGGGGTCACACAGAGTCGGACACGACTGAAGTGACTTAGCAGCAGCAGCAGCAGATGATGGCATCTGGTAAGTTAAAAAGAATCACTCATTAAGTTTTGTAGGATTTATTCCGAGGAGTGCCAATTATTTGAAAGAGTGAATATGTTTAAATTAGTAAAATAAGAGTCGCCTGGACTTCCCTGGTGGCTCAGACGGCAAAGTGTCTGCCTACAATGCGGGAGACCTGGGTTGGGAAGATCTCCTAGAGAAGGAAATGGCACCCCACTCCAATACTCTTGCCTGGAAAATCCCATGGACGGAGGAGCCTGGTAGGCGACATTCCATGGGGTCACAAAGAGTCAGACACGACTGAGCAACTTCACTTTCACTTCCTTGATGAGCAAAAATGACCTGGGCTGACATATGCTTGTGTGCTTATTTAGAGGACTAGAAAATGAATAAATTATTTGTACTGAGTACTCATCACCTTGTCTCTTTCTCTAAGATGTCCATAAATTTATTCATTTATCCACTGACTTTTACTATTTACTGTTAAGAGACAATTTTTCTTGTGTTTCTCATGTTCCTGTACATCTTGTGAGCAAAGGTTACTGAGACAGTCTTTTGTTCTGGATCCTCTTTTCAAAGAGGAATAGAAGATAGAAATGATATTTCCCAGGACCTCCGTGGTGGTCCAGAGGCTATGACTCCATGCTCCTAATGCAGGGGGCCTAGGTTTGATCCCTGGTTAGGGAACTAGATCCCACATGTCACAGCTAAAAGATCCAGGGTACAGCAACTAAGAGATGGTAAATAAATAAAAATAAATATATATATTTTTTCTTTGCCAGCTGCAAATAAATATTTTTAAAAAAGAAATGATATCTCACGCTGGAGCAGAGGGCTAGTTCTTTTACTGACCAGTGTAATAACTATATTATCTCCCTCTGAAGCACCTCTAGACAGGTTTTCTTGTCCATTTTTTAAATAAAAGATTAGAGTTTCCTAAGCCCACAGTTTTTCAGTTGTATTACAAACATACTACATGAATAGCATCTGCCCAGGTCACTCCATGTAACTCCCATGGGGCTTGAGGGATGAGGGGAAGCAACGTGAACAATAAGCTCAAGGTGCTGCCTGTGTCATGAGTGATAAAATCCTTTGTCTCTGACCTTGAAGGCTTGCGTCTTCAGCTATTATCCGAGAAACTGTGGCAGTCTAGCTTGTCAGCCTGCAGAGCTTGGTGAAATCTCAGAGTTGTAACAGTGCTTGACACTTGCAAAGAAGCGTCCTTTTCAGGTCATGGGTTTGGAAGGTTTTCTCCTTAGGTGTTATCAAGGCCTGTCCTAAATCAGGACCACCAGTGTGGATCATTGCTGGATGATCAGGGTGGGGCAGAGTGAATTGGGAGGGGAAAGTTTAAGATGAGGTAAACATCACATGAACAGGGGTAATCTGGAATCATTTATGAAATGCAACGTAGGCTGAGTTCAGAGTTTACCTGAATGAATGGACAGACTAGGAAACAAGGAGCTCTCTGAGGTCCGGGTGACTCAGGGAGGCACATATCCCAGACAAAGGTAGTCAGGAACAGGTTGGCAAAAAGTACCTCTTTGGTTCCTTTCCATTCTAGAGCATGCCTTTCATCCAGATGGGCTTGTTTTCCCTCCTCCCAAAGGGGGACTTCAGTCGGACTTTGTTTTCTTAAAGTTGCTGAATCCCTGGACTGTTCTAGACCCAGACAGGGCAGGCCCTGGTGGTTTTCACTGTCCGTGTTTAAGAGAAAGCCGTGCTCTTTGCTTGATGGAGGGTATTGACTGGACCTTGCGACTGCTTTCTTTAGGATGTGTTGGTCCGGGTGTCCACTGTCCAGGTTCTCTCTCCAGGATGGCCATCCGCTCCTGGGTCCAGTCTGCTGGTTAGAAATGCGGCATTTGGGGCCATTAGAGATCACTCTGGCAAACAAAAACAAACAAAAGCCAAGCTGATAGTGGCTTAAATAGTAACAAATTTCCAAGTGATGTGTCATTCTATTTTTTTTTCTGTATAAACAGTTATGGTTCCCTCAGGAATTGGGAACTGTTGGCCGTATTCTTTCTAAAGGGGAATGTGGTTAAAATAGCAACAGTCAGTTTAAGCTGGCAAGCCAGAGCAGTGGTGGCTAAGCCTCTTTGTACTCAGAAATAGACTTATGAAAAAGGGTTATGCCATAAAACGCAAAGGACATGGTGTGATCACATGAAAGTTTAACACTCTTATTCATGTTGACCCAATGTATAGTGTTCTTCTAAATGGTTGATCAGCCATTCTATCAGTGTTGGCAGGATCTAAAAAAAAATTTTTTTGTATCTTTAAGGGAAACATTCAGGAGAAGTTTAAGTATTTTCAAAGTCTATCACTGACTCAGAGGACATGAATTTGAGCAAACTCTGGGAGATAGTGAAGGACAGGGAACCCTGACATGCTGCAGTCCATGGGGTTGCAAAGAGTCAGACATGACTAAGCGATTGAACAAAAACAACATAATGTCCTATGTTGCCCTTCAGTTTGATTATTTTTATCTTCAGTGGGGAACATGTGTCTGGATGTTGAATTTGGAATAAAAAAAGGCAAACACAAGTGGAAAAAAGTCTCAAGCAAAACACAGGTCCCAGAGCAGAGCCAGTTTCAAAAGGAGGTGTGGAAATTGAAGGGCAGAGTTGGAGGACAATCTGAGAGAAGTTAGTAGAAAGCGATGGTATCCAGAATTCTGGGTGGCCACACTGGATTTCAGGAACAGCTTTTTAAGAGGGAAGACTCCTTGACTGGAAGTGCAGGAAAGCAAAAAAGAAGCTTGATGACAAACTGGGAAAAAATGATTATGGACAGAAAGATTACTCAAGCATATTAGCGTCTCAGGGTAGGTCATATAACTGCAGCAAAACAAAGCACCAAAGAGTGAAAGTCTGAGCAGACTATTTTAACAAGCAAACTACGTGGAAAGGGAGCTACTAATAATCTATTATCCAGGGAGCTACAACTATCATCCAGTTGTTCTGGGCTCGGGTGGGACTGTGCCTGATAATGGCTTAGGAGCATTATTAACCTGGTAATGGTTAAGAATAACTGGAATAGCAACGGGTCTGTTGGTATCTTCCTCCTTAGACTGGAGAACAGAGTTTCTGTGACTGGGAGAATGCTACCAGGCTTGTTTAGGTCAAGAGCCTCTCAATGAAATCCAGGGTAGGTAGGACCAGGAGAAGAACTAAAGGTCAGTAAAGTCACTCAGAGAGGAGATGTGCCCACATTACCAATGAGATGGGTCAGAAGGTATCAGAAGTTCTGGGATGGGGTCAGGGATAAGCAGTACTCCTTTACTTCATTCTTTTTGCATACACTATGTGCCAGGTGCCATGCTAGGTTTGGGGAATACAAAGATGATAAGACATAATTTAGAGTCTTAAAGGTCAGCTAGACAAACTGATTACAATCAAGTGTGGTCAGAACCATAAATAAAGGTAAGCACAGGACCCTGCAGGAACTTACAAGGCAGTGGTGAGGAGTGAATGCTGAGTCGCTTCAGTCATGTCTGACTCTTTGCAAGCTCATGGACTGTAGCCTGCCAGGCTCCTCTGTCCATGGGATTCTCCAGGCAAGAATTCTGGAGTGGGTGGCCATACCCTTCTGGTGAGGAATACAGGTTGTGAAAGATGGCTTCCAGGAGGAGGCAGTGAGTGATCTGTGCCAAAAAGCGTGAGGCAGTAGACTGCTGCTACTGCTAAGTTGCTTCAGTCTTGTCTGACTCTGTGTGACTCCATAGACGGCAGTCCACCAGGCTCCCACATCGCTGGGATTCTCCAGGCAAGAACACTGGAGTGGGTTGCCATTTCCTTCTCCAATGCGTGAAAGTGAAGTTGCTCAGTTGTGTTCGACTCCTAGCGACCCCATGGACTGCAGCCTACCAGGCTCCTCTGTCCATGGGATTTGCCAGGCAAGAGTGCTGGAGTGGGTTGCCATTGCCTTCTCCAGAGTCAGTAGACTATAGGCAGGTAAAGGTGAGGATTGCTCTCAATTGAGGTTTGTGCAAATTCTGTAAATTGAGAGAAAACAAAATGCCTTCAGGAACCTTCAAGGTTTCAGGGTAGCTAAGGCTGGAGAGACATGAACAGTACCTTAAATGTCATGATTTCTCTACAGAAGTGGAGGAACTCTAACACTCAGTTTTAGATCTCTCAGACCAGCTCCAATCTTGGGTGACAGTGTCCTCTTAATTATCTTTGGGTCCTTCTCTAAGCAGATATAACCTTGCTGGGATTCCCCCTCTTCACAGAATAGTCTAAACTGTTTCTTCAAAGGCCGGGGGTAAGGGTAGAGAGGGAGAGAAGAAATTACCTCTTTATTGCTCATAGGCGATTCTAGCACTCTTCACTCTCAAGTCTTTGGAACAGAGTCATTAACTAGCATATCCAGGTCAACTCACGGTCCTTTTTTCCATTGCTGTTGTTCATTGGCTAAGTCATGTCTGACTCTTTTGTGACCCCATAGACTGGAGCCCACCAGGCTCCTCTGTCCATGGGATTTCCCAGGCAAGAATATTGGAGTGGGTTGCCATTTTCTTCTCCAAGGGATCTTCCAGACCCAGGGATCAAACCATGTCTCCTGGGTCTCCTGCACTGAAGGCATATTCTTTACTGCTATGCCACTGGGGCTTCCCATAAGCCTTCCCTTTTGCAGAAGGTATGGACTTCTGCCCACCATTCCAAATAAATAGCTGACTCTGAGGTATGTGCTTATGACAATCTTTGGGCCTTTTTTTCCTGGGAGGACATGTCATATCCCTTAGGTCCTGCAGTCCTTGGGATGAATTTGTATTTAACATCTTCCTTTCGGGTTTAAAGATGTGACAGAAAATGAAAATGTCATGTTTGTTTAGATATTATCTATGGTGATAGATTGTTGCTATGAATATGTGAGTTGCTATGAATGCTTGAAGAGACAGAATGCGTGTGTTAAAAGTGAAAAATACTAGAGTGTTGTATGAGCTGCAAGATTCTGATGGTTCTGATGCTAGAATGCAAGTAATGAGTCTTGCCTTGTCCACTTCATGTAGTTATTTGAAAGATTAAATTATGGAAGGTGTGTGAAAATAAAGTATCACTAGGATGCTATACAAGCATAAGATGTTATTAATCTAACTGCTCCTTGTCTAGCTTTCTAAAAAAGGGTTATTTCTTTTTCTTCTGAAATATTTTTTAACCAGAAATGTATGAAAGACATTTTAATGACATATGGACAAATACATTTTTAAAAACCGATAAAATGTTGTCATTTAGGACTTTTTAAAAATTAATTTTTATTGGAGTGTAGTCAGTTCATAGTGTTGTGTTAGTTTTTGCTATACAGCAAAGTGAATCAGTTATACACAGCTGTTTTCTAATAGCATCTCAAAGCATCGAATAACATTTTCTCTATTCTTTTCTCTATTCTAATTCTTTATTTAGGGCTCTACTTGCAAACTGGCAGATATTTGATCCCATAATTCAACATATTTTGCTGTAGGAACAATGAAATAGGTGGTAGTTTTTTGAAAGATAATTGCTTTAAAAGAGAGGTTTAGCTTTGACTGAGAGAAAAGTATTGGCAGTTTCCAAGGGTGCATAAAATGGGTGTGTTCAGAGAGGAAGCAGTCCAGATCAGTAGGAGTGAGCAGAATGAGTGTTCTAATAGTTTAAATGTGCACAGGGAAATGAGACATGAGGAAATGCAAGGAGGTGGAGAAAGATTTGCGAGCTCATTATCCTTCCATAAAGGGTGGTGCTCAATATATAAGTATTGCTAAAAGGGTCCAGATCCTCCCTTTGGTAACCCTCAGTGTCTAGGATGAAATATCTGTCTTAAGCTCCTCCTATCCAGTCACTCTCCCTGCTTGCCAGGAGGCATACCCCCTCTGTCAGAACTTCCAGAGGAAATCCTCTGGGCATTTTTGTGGGCAAGAGTATCCTTTCACAGTCCACCAGCAAGGCCGTGGACATTGACTTGGGGCTTGGAAACCTCCCAGGAAGAAGTGGCAGAGACTCATTCTTTTTTTTTCTTTCTGATTTCCCTGCCCTGATCAGAGGAGGAGTCCTTTTAGTGGCTGCAGAGGCAATCTGCTCCCACAGGAACTAGGTGCAGGGCTGGCTGAGGCTCCTTCTGTGCTCAAGGAAATGCATTATTTACACACAGTGAAGAGGACTGATCTCAGATTTATTGAGTATAATTGCTCATAATACAGTAGGAGACCTCAGAATGAAATGAATCATTTTATTTACCAAAGCTATGCAATTGGACCAGTGTTGTACTTGTGTTTGAAATGGAATCAAGGAAATGTTAAAGCCCTTGAATATTTAGTGTGGCTGGGAATTATGTCATATGTTCATCTGACGCTTTCAGTGCAGTCTTTCTAATTAGTGCTCACAAGTCATCTAATTCTATTTTTGGGAGGAATAAATTTAAATACCTTTACAAAACAGGTACTCTGTGCTAAGTCACTTCAGTCGTGTTTCTTTTGACCCTATGGACTGCAGCCCACCAGGCTTCTCTGTCCGTGGGATTCTCCAGGCAAGTACATTGGAGTGGGTTCCAATGCCCTTCTCCAGGGGATCTTCTCAACCCAGGGATCGAACCTGCGTCTCCTTTGTCTCCTGCCTTGGTGGGCAAGTTCTTTACCACTAGCACCACCTGGGAAGCCCTTTACAATACACACCCACACCAAAACACTCTTTCACATGAAAATTCATAAGTAGGTTATGAAAATTCTCTTTCAGTACATTGGTTATTAAGTCCTAGAGCTAAAATACTAAATTCATTGTTTTCTCAAAACAATATTTTCTTGAATAAGGGACAGGAACCATGTCAATAGCACTATAACAAAACATCTGCTGCTTAATCAGATAGAAAGCACAATGAATGAGTTTTAACTTTGGATTTTTTGATGTTATGAAAAGAGGTCAGAAACTTTTTGAAAGTGCTGCCTGTGTAATTTTGTACTTAGCAAATAACATTGGAGTGGGTTCCAATGCCCTTCTCCAGGGGATCTTCTCAACCCAGGGATCGAACCTGCGTCTCCTTTGTCTCCTGCCTTGGTGGGCAAGCTCTTTACCACTAGCACCACCTGGGAAGCCCTTTACAATACACACCCACACCAAAACACTCTTTCACATGAAAATTCATAAGTAGGTTATGAAAATTCTCTTTCAGTACATTGGTTATTAAGTCCTAGAGCTAAAATACTAAATTCATTGTTTTCTCAAAACAATATTTTTTTGAATAAGGGACAGGAACCATGTCAATAGCACTATAACAAAACATCTGCTGCTTAATCAGATAGAAAGCACAATGAATGAGTTTTAACTTTGGATTTTTTGATGTTATGAAAAGAGGTCAGAAACTTTTTGAAAGTGCTGCCTGTGTAATTTTGTACTTAGCAAATCCTGTTTTGAGGTTAGGGTGATAACGCATATGCAGGACAGATATTTCTTGTTGAATGGGTGTGGTAAATCTTGCAGAGTGACTGGCTTTTTCTGTCCACCCAGAGGCTTGTGTCTGCCTGTTTCTGGAAGGGTGAGTCTGAACCACAGAGTGTTTGGGTATTCTTTTCTGCTGCAGAGTGGTTTTTAAAGAGGCTAATCTGACCTTAAGGGTATGTATGCAAATAGAAAAAAAAAAAAAACCTCACCAAAAAACCTGCCAAGAAATTAGAGTATGCATAAGATTTTAAATACATGCCAAGTATGGAAGAGCTAGAGCTGACTGGTTTATGAAGCACATTCACAGACTTTGAGATCATTTGAGTAATTGTAGAATCAGTACAAAAAAGCTTTTAATGACCCAGATAACCACGATGGTGTGGTCACTCACCTAGAGCCAGATATCCTGGAGTGTGACATAAAGTGGGCCTTAGGAAGTATTACTATGAACAAAGCTAGTGAAGGTGATGGAATTCCAGTTGAGCTCTTTCAAATCCTAAAAGATACTGCTGTTAAAGTGTTGCACTCATTATGTCCACAAATTTGGAAAACTCAACAGTGGCCTCAGGACTGGAAAAGGTCACTTTCCATTCTAATCCCAAAGAATGGCAATGCCAAAGAATATTCAGATAACTGTATAAAAGGCACTGGCACCCCACTCCAGTACTCTTTTGCCTGGAAAATCCCATGGACAGAGGAGCCTGGAGGGCTTCAGTCCATGGGGTCTCTAAGAGTCGGACCCGACTGAGCGACTTCACTTTCACTTTTCACTTTCATGCATTGGAGAAGGAAATGGCAACCCACTCCGGTGTTCTTGCCTGGAGAATCCCAGGGATGGGGAGCCTGGTGGGCTGGTGTCTATGGTGTCGCACAGAGTCAGACACGACTGAAGCGACTTAGCAACAGCAGCAGCAGCAGTAGCAGCAGTACTCATTTCACGTTCTAGCAAGATTATGCTCAAAATCCTTCAAGCTATGCTTCAACAGTATGTGAACCGAGAACTTCCAGATGTACAAGCTGGATTTAGAAAAGGCAGAGGAACTAGAGATCAAATTGCCAACATAAGCTGGATCATAGAAAAATCAAGGGAATTCCAAAAAAACATTTATTTCTGCTTCATTGACNACCGAGAACTTCCAGATGTACAAGCTGGATTTAGAAAAGGCAGAGGAACTAGAGATCAAATTGCCAACATAAGCTGGATCATAGAAAAATCAAGGGAATTCCAAAAAAACATTTATTTCTGCTTCATTGACTGTGCTAAAGCCTTTGACTATGTATATCACAATGAACTGTGGAATATTCTTATAGAGATGGAAATACCAGACCATGTTACCTCCTGAAAAACTTGTATGCAGGACAAGAAGCAACAGTTAGAATTGGACATGAAACAACAGACTGGTTCCAAATTGGGGAAAAGAGTACATCAAGGCTGTATATTGTCACCTTGCTTATTTAGCTTATATACAGAGTATATCATATGAAATGCTGGACTGGATGACTCACAAGCTGGAATCAAGATTGCTGGGAGAAATATCAACAACCTCTGATATGCAGATGATACAACTTTAATGGCAGAAAGTGAAGAGGAACTAAAGAGCCTCTTGATGAAGGTGAAAGAGGAGAGTGAAAAANCTAAAGGAAATCAGTCATGAATATTCATTGGAAGGACTGATGCTGAAGCTGAAACTCCAGTACTCTGACCACCTGATGGGAAGAACTGACTCATCTGAAAAGACCCTGATGCTGGGAAAGATTGAAGGCAGGAGGAGAAGGGGATAGCAGAGGATGAGATGGTTGGATGATATCATCGACTCAATGAACATGAGTTTGAGTAAACTCCAGGAGTTGGTGATGGACTGGGAGGCCTGGCATGCTGTAGTCCATGGGGTCACAAAGAGTCAGATACAACTGAGAGATTGAACTTAACTGAATAAAGGCCAAGAATCAATAGTGTGTAATACATAAATTAAATGCTGAAATTGAGGAACTGACAGGTGTGGCAAGAGGAAGCATACAGACACCAATGGCGACAGCAGCGTTTGTGAAGAAATGATAATGGAAGTTGATACACAGCACCCAAGTCTCTACAAGCTAGTAGTATATTTACTTGTTATTTAAAAAATACAACTCTATTTTAGGTAGAATTCTTTTTAATAAGCTAAAGAAAAGCTATTTAACTTGATCAAACCAAAGAGCCACAGGTTTCCAAATAAAAGGGATCAGCTGAAATTCATATTTTCAGAAATGACTGGTTTTGAGGATTCAATACATGCAAAATTTTAACAATTTTTGAAAATTATGTTTGGAAATTGGCATTGGCTGGTGAAACCTCCTTAAAGTAGAATTTTAAAGCTTTTCATTCACTGGAATTCTATCTGGCTTTGGACCAACCACAGAAGCAAACAGAGCCTCCTCGGTATATGCACAACTGCCCTTTTTCAGTAATCTTGGAGAGGTTACATGAGGGAACTCACTTTTAAAGGAGAAACTGTATCATTTTAAAAAGACATTAACTGCATAAAATAATTTGCTCTGCAAGTTATTATTACCACCATTAGAAATCACAATTTTTTCATTTCATACTCAGATAACATTATTTTGGAGTAAAAATTATCACAAAAGTAATAAATGACTCCAACAAAATTACATTATATTGTGTTAAAGAGTACTGTATTGAGTTGCCAAAGTTTTGTAACTTAGTAAAAATCCTTACTTGGATTTGTACTTTATGATTTAGTATGCTGTATTGTGAGTTGGTTATGTTAACTGAAAAAATAAAGTCATTACCAGAAAAAAAAAAAAATGAGACATATAGATAGCCAGAAAGCACAAGATGCTCAACACCGCCAACAGTGGTAATTATCAGAGAAATGCAAATTAAAACAACAATGAGGTATTTCCTCATACTAGTCAAAATGGCCATCATGAAAATGTCTACAAACAATAAATGCTGGAGAGGGTGTGGAACAAAGGGAACCCTCCTACACTGTTGGTGGGAATGTAAATTGGTACAACCACTATGGAAAATATACATATGGAAAACTAACAACAGAACTACCATGTAATCCATCAGTCCCATTCCTGGGTATATATCTGGAGAAAATTATACTTTGTGAAGACACATGCAACACATTATTCATTGCAGTACTATTTGAAACAGCTGACATGGAAGCAACCTAAATGTCCATCAACAGAGGAATGGATAAAGATGTGATACATGTATACAGTGGAATTTTACTCAGCCATAAAAAACAATAAAACAATGCCATTTCCATCAATATAGATGAATCTAGAGATTATCATAGTAAAGGAAGTCAGAAATAGACAAATATCATACAATATCACTTATATGTAGCATCTTAAAAAAATGAAACAAATGAATTTATTTAGAAAACAGAAACAGACTCACAGACCTAAAAAATAAACCTATAGTTACCAAACAGAAAATGTGGGGGTGGGGGGAAAATTAGGAGTTTGAGATTAATACTAATACACAAAAAATAAATATAAAGTAATTAACAATACCCTACTGTGTAGCACAGGAACCTCTACTCAATATTCTATAGTAACCTACATGAAAAAGGAATCTGAAGAAGAAAATATATATGTGTGTGTGTGTATGTATGTATGTGTGTGTTTGTATATATGTGTATATATATATAATATATGTGTAAAATTATGTGTATATATGTGTGTGTGTCACACACACACACGTGTATAACCTGGTACCTCAGACAGTAAAGACCTCGGTTCAATCCCTGGGTTGGGAAGCTTCCATGAAGAAGGAATGGCTACCTACTCCAGTCTTGCCTGGAGAATTTCATGGACAGAGGAGCCTGATGGGCTACAGTCTGTGCGGTCGCAAAAAGTTGGACATGATTAAGTTTTTTGTATGCAGATAAGTGTATAACTTTGCTGTATACCTGAAATGAACACAACACTGTAAATCACCTATCAGTTCAGTTCAGTTCAGTCGCTCAGTCGTGTCCGACTCTTTGGGACCCCATGAATCGCAGCACGCCAGGCCTCCCTATCCATCACCATCTCCCGGAGTTCACTCAGACTCACGTCCATCAAATCAGTGAAGCCATCCAGCCATCTCATCCTCTGTTGTCCCCTTCTTCTACTGCCGCCAATCCCTCCCAGCATCAGAGTCTTTTCCAATGAGTCAATTCTTCGCATGAGGTGGCCAAAGTACTGGAGTTTCAGCTTTAGCATCATTCCCTCCAAAGAAATCCCAGGGTTGATCTCCTTCAGAATGGACTGGTTGGATCTCCTTGCAGTCAAGAGTCTCCAACACCACAGTTCAAAAGCATCGATTCTTCAGTGCTCAGCCTTCTTCACAGTCCAACTCTCACATCCATACATGACCACTGGAAAAACCATAGCCTTGACTAGACAGACCTTAGTTGGCAAAGTAATGTCTCTGCTTTTGAATATACTATCTAGGTTGGTCATAACTTTTCTTCCAAGGAGCAAGCGTCTTTTAATTTCATGGCTGCAGTCACCATCTGCAGTGATTTTGGAGCCCAAAAAAATAGTCTGACACTGTTTCCACTGTTTCCCCATCTATTTCCCATGAAGTGATGGGACTGGATGCCATGATCTTCATTTTCTGAATGTTGAGCTTTAACCCAACTTTTTCACTCTCCTCTTTCACTTTATACTCTAATACAAAATAAAAATGTTTTAAAAAGAAGGTATTTGAGGCAGAAAGCTGGTTATGCAGGAAATGGGATCTGAAGGGGAATGTCAAGGTAGCCCAGATCAATAACTACAGGAAGCCACTCCCACCCCAGCGCTGAGGAACAAAATAAGAGGGGAGGTGAATCTTCATCAACATGGGGGCTTAGGATGAGTGACCCCCAAAAATGCCAAAGTGGCGTATTTTGTCAAGTTAAAACTACATAATAATGGCCTATGAAAGAATGACACCCTGACTCTCCTCTCTGTCTCTGTAAAAGCCAGAAATGAATCCCCCTGTGAAAGGTGCCCTCCCTGCATCTGGGGTAGAAGGACGCCCTTACTACCAGAGCTGGGAATTCAAAGAGGTCTATGTAAACAAACCGTGTTCCTTCTTTATTTACTGCCTCAAACCCAAACTGTTTAGATTCTTCAGTAAATATGCACCAAAAGCCCAAGTTTCTTGATCCAGCCAGTTCCTCAGAAATTTGTGGTTTCTTTGTCTAAAGTGTTTTTTGCCACTTCTTAGGTCTCATTTTTATATGAATTCATGTGTAAATTAAAACATTTTCTGTTTAAAATAAAATTTTCCAGTACCTATTTAATAAACAAATTTTTGTGCTTACATGAAGCATTTGTTATACTGTGTGCTTAAGATGCAACGATGAATAAGATTATATTTGCACTGCAGGACTCACATCACTTGCGTTTATTCCTCCTTCTGCATTTCTATTGCTGCTAAACCAGTCTTAACTAGCTCATTGACTCTATTCTGTTTCATATCCAATTTACCTTCACAGTGCTGCCAGATTAATTTCACTTAGGAAAAAAACACTTTGCATATATTACAATCTTTTTAAAAACTTGTGATCATTCTACATTTTCTAGAGAACTATGTTATATGTTTTTAACAGGTAGTCAAGGCAGTCAGCAATATGTTCTCCATCCTAGTTGGAAGCTCTCTGTCCACTCCCCCAAACCTTCTGTTCCTTCCAAACCAGTCTACACACTACTCCTACACAAGCCATATATATCCCTACTATCAAGCTTTAGTTCACACCATTTTCCTTGCCCAGGATGTATACTTCCTGCACTAAATGCATCTAAGTAGAAAAATACAATTTCAAGTATACAAAATATTTTCACAACTTTAGAGACATCTTTTTAAAAGAATATCAGTTACTTATTGAAAAAAAACTATGGATATGTAACTTTTAAGAATATATTCTATTTTGCTGTTAGGTGGTATATGCTTGAGCTTCCTTTTTTGAGGTATGTACAACCTAATTGGAGAAATAGAATATATTTACTTAAAAGTTAAGTGTATATCTATATATATACACACACACACACACACAACTCTGCCTCTGTACACAACATGTGGTGGTAGAACTTAAAACATAACAGAACTTTAAAATTCACACAATATATTATTTTATCATAAACAAGTTTTCCTATAATTTAAACCTTATTTTTCTTTGTATAATTGAAGGCTTTTTTGAGCTTGGCTTTGAGTTAATTATGTAACATTAAGTTACTACTCTGAATTAGTATCCTTACCATAGTTCCATCATTACTCTCAGAATTGTAGAATTTTGAACTGTAAGAGGCTTGGTAAATACTCAAGACTGTTTCTGAAGGCATGTAGTTATGAAATGAAAGTATCTCATCTGGATCTCATTTCTTAGCTGTCCAGGGTTTTTGCTACAACATCCAGAATCTAAGTTGCCAACTGCTGCTGCTGCTACTAAGTCACTTCAGTCGTGTCCGACTCTGTGTGACCCCATAGACGGCAGCCCACCAGGCTCCCCCATCCCTGGGATGCTCCAGGCAAGAATACTGGAGTGGGTTGCCATTTCCTTCTCCAATGCATGAAAGAGAAAAGTGA
>SJYX01003750.1:101789-130826 GCA_006410675.1 Oreotragus oreotragus | reverse complement strand
AGTCGTGTCCGACTCTGTGTGACCCCATAGACGGCAGCCCACCAGGCTCCCCCATCCCTGGGATGCTCCAGGCAAGAATACTGGAGTGGGTTGCCATTTCCTTCTCCAATGCATGAAAGAGAAAAGTGAAAGTGAAGTCTCTCAGTCTGTCCGACTGTTAGCGACCCCATGGACTGCAGCCCACCAGGCTACTCCGTCCATTGGATTTTCCAGGCAAGAGTACTGGGGTGGGGTGCCATTGCCTTCCCTGAAGTTGCCAACTACTCCAACATTTATACATTGTAGGAAATGAAATTAAGAAATATTAATCACTAACTTTCTTAATAACTAGCCCAAGATACATGTAACAACATGCCACCAATTTAAATGATAATGCATATTTTCTAAAGTTATTAATAATGATGAGAATTTTAGTGGTGATTTATTTGGACAGTGAGAAGCCTCTGGTCTATCATAACTTTACCTCTTTTTTCGTTTAACCTTGATATGTTAGAACAAACACTTTATAAGTTAATCCTAAAGTAAGTTGTTTTTTTTTAAAAAGCAAGTTTTGAACTGCCAAGAATGAGTTCCTAAATTTGGCCAATGAATAGCTTTATACAGAATAACGGTAGTAGCAATAACAATAATACAAATAATGATAGTATTAACTGGCAGAATGCTTATATGTGGGAAATTTTTCTAAAAAAACTTCAAGTGAATTGATTTATTAAAAATCATATAGAATCCACCTATAAAGTGAATCCACCTTATAGGTGGATTCTGTTATTAAATCCATATTACAGATGAGAAATGTGAAGCTTCAAGGTTACTAAACTTGTTCAAGGGGACAAAGTATCTTCTAACTCAAATTGCTGCCTCAAAGGACTGTTTTTATCCACTATACCATCTCTCAGAACTGCAGTCTTACTTCTATGGGAGCATCTGATTTGTATTTCTAATGAGGTGGTGAAACTGGAGCCTATTATACAGAGTAAAGAAAGCCAGAAAGAAAAACACCAATATAGTATACTAACGCATATATATGGAATTTAGAATGATGGCAACGATAACCCTGTATGCGAGACAGCAAAAGAGACACAGATGTATAGAACAGTCTTTTGGACTCCGAGGGAGAGGGCGAGGGTGGGATGATTTGGGAGAATGGCATTGAAACATGTATAATATCATATGTGAAATGAGTCGCCAGTCCAGGTTCGATGCATGATACTGGATGCTTGGGGCGGGTGCACTAAGACGACCCAGAGGGACGGTACAGGGAGGGAGGAGGGAGGGGGGTTCAGGATGGGGAACACGTGTATACCTGTGGCGGATTCTGTTGATGTATGGCAAAACCAATACAATATTGTCAAGTAATTAGCCTCCAACTAAATAAATTTATATTTAAAAAATAAATAAAATAAAAACTGAGAACAGAGTAGACAGTTTATCATTCAGTCCTCAAATATTCTATTAAAAAACTGCAAATCTCTGGAGCTAATTGTCTTTAAAAATATTTTATAATAAAGAGATATAGCAGATTTGTAAAATCCATCAGTCCCCCTTTTGAACTAGTTCAGACTTAATAACATAAAATATGCTAGTAATTTTTCCTGAATATTTATTTAAATAATGTCATTTTTTAATTTGTCTTTTTTGTTAGCTGTTCATTTGTCACTAGACAAATTGTAATTTCTCAGGTTTCACTTTTCTGCTATGCCATGATTTATCAAGTTTTTTTCTGAAGATAGACATTCAATCCCCCAAACATTATTTTCTTTGCAGTACTTCATCTGATAAATGGAAATGATGCCAACACAATGGAAAAATATCTCCAACACTGAAAATGTTTCTGTCTCATATTGAAGGTTTTGATAGAAGTGGTACAGTATACAATTAATTGTATGACTGACTAACCAACAGCTTTTTATTAAAGGAGAAAAGATGTAATAAATAGAACTGATAAATGTAAGTCAGTATAGAGTCACAGTTTGACAGTCTCCAAGGCAGCCTTCATTTTTTTAAATTGTTCATGATTTATGTTTTGGAAAAGTGGGAATTTCATTAAAAATAATTGAGTTCCATGGTGTTTCTTCAGATACAGAAACCTGATGATAGTTATCAAGCTTTTATGTGGGGTCTATAAGTATGCTAGACATAGGATTCCCCTAAGAATACATGGAATTAAATTTGTCTACCAACTGCTTACTATCTTTACATTGCATAGTATTCAACCTTCTTTACAGCCCTATCCACCTAAGGAGGTGCCCAGTAAGAGGCCAAAGAAAGTGTAGCAGGAGATCGAGACATTTTTTCTCTTCGATAATAACAATAACCAGCCTTTTTGATACATATTACATGGAAGAAACTGGCTAAACATTTTTCATTTAATCATCAGTCTATCCTCAAGCAGCCCTTATAAGACATGCATTATTTTCAATTCCATTTTTGTAGAGAAAACAGACACAAGGAAGTTAATCTACCTAACTAGGAAATATTAAGTTCTAACCAATATATATGAGTCTGTTCATGATTTATCAACCCAGTGAAAGCCTCTATCTCTCCTTCCTCCTGGCCTAGAGCCACAGAAAGTGAACAAAACCCATCTGTGGTCCGTCTTACACTGGGCCACCATATCATATCCATCTGTTTATTAAATGTTGAAAGATAAAAAGTAAATATGCAAAAGAGTGGGAAACCACGCACCCAAGGCCACTTGGAATCAGAATTCTGTGGTGTGGGAAAAATAGAGACGAGACTGGCAGTAGGGATTCTCTCCTGAGATTCCAGAGAGATGGGTCCAGACTTTCTGTCTTCCTCTTTGGCCATCTCATGTTGATATATAAATGAAGGAGTCTGATGAAGGACTTCTAAGTCTCAATTTCATTTCAGAAGCCATAGAAGGCTTAACTTCTCAGTCCTCTCCTAAGAGCTACAAGAAGACATCTCCATGAGTGTACTTTCATGACTTCATAGAGGCACTGTCAATAGAGAAAAAAATTCCTCCCATTTGTAAAGGTTAAAATCTTATCAATAAGTCTACCCAAAATTAAGATGCAGCACTCCAACGGGAAACTCTTCCCAAACCACTCCCCAGCTTGACTCTATCCTTCCTATTACCCAATGAATGAGTCACTTGCTTTGGATCGTTTTATCATTTTATCAATAACTAGGATAATTTATCACATGTTCTTAGACTAATCACCAAGAAGCTTGTTAAGATTTAAAATATTACCATGCATAAATTGATTGTGTTAAAGCTGTGTCTCAGGAACTCTGTGTTAGTTGCTCAATCATGTCCGACTCTTTGTGACCCCATGGACTGTAGCCCACCAGGCTCCTCTGTCCATGGAATTCCCCAGGCAAGAATACTGGAGTAGATTGCCATTTCCTCCCAGCGTACATCTAAATAGGATTTAAATTGCTGTTAGAGCTACCATAACTGTGCAATCTCCCTCTTTGGGCNCTTTGTGACCCCATGGACTGTAGCCCACCAGGCTCCTCTGTCCATGGAATTCCCCAGGCAAGAATACTGGAGTAGATTGCCATTTCCTCCCAGCGTACATCTAAATAGGATTTAAATTGCTGTTAGAGCTACCATAACTGTGCAATCTCCCTCTTTGGGCACATACCCAGAAAAACACATGATCCAAAAGGATACATGCACCCCAAATTTCACTGCAGCACTATTTATAACAGCCAAAATATGACGTGGAAACAATGTAAATGTTCATCAGGAGAGGAATGGATTCAGAAAACATGGTACATACATACAATGGAATATTACTCAGCCATTGAAAAGAGCTAAATAATGCAATTTGCAGCAACATGGGAAGACCTAGAGATTGCCGTGCTGAGTGAAGTAAGTCAGAGAAGGAGATATATCATATGACATTCCTTATATGTGAAATCTAAAAAGAAATGATACAGATGAATTTATTTACAAAACAGAAACAGACACAGACTTAGTGATGAATTGATGATTGTCGGGGGAAGAAATGGAGGAAAGAGACAGGGGTTTGAGGACATGTACACACTGTTTTATTTAAGTGGATAACCAACAGGATCCTAATAACACAGGGAGAGAATGGATACATGTATATGTATGGTTGAGTCCCTTTGCTGTCCACCGGAAACTATCACAACATTGGCTATACTCCAGTATAAAATAAAAAGTAAAAATGAAATTGCTATCATGTTAGCCAAACACAAATAAGCAAGAAAAGTTGGTGGTGGNCACTCTGTTTGTATCAAATGTTAATTATATTGTAAAACACACTTAAACCTGTACAAACTGTAATTGGTTGTCTGAAATGGGCTGATGTCCTAATGACCACACAGCCCACTGCCTCTAATGCCCCATAAAAATACCATCTGCCTGTGGTCCTACAGCTCCTGGGATTTCTCCAGCTCTGTCTACCACCCTTGTTTGATCTCACTCTAGTCTAGTTTCCACAGTTTTCAACTGTTGCAGCCTATATGGAATCTGTCACTCTGTACGAATAACACAGTTGGACGGTCTGCTGGGCTTTGGTTTCAGCTTCCTCTGGCATGCCTCCAGGCAGTCTTGCTTCATATGTTGCCTCTAAGACGCAAGTCCCTTCCTACCCACAAAGTTCCCTGGTCTGCATTCCCAAGCCTGATGCACTCACTGTTCCAAAAGAGTGCAGGAAAATTGACAGTGATGAGCAAATTTGGTGCAAAAATTTTTTGTCAGTTCCCAACTTCCTACAGTATTTTAGAAGAAATAAAAGAAATAATAATTCAACTGAAGACTCAGAAGGATAATTTTTAAATCAAAATATTTGAAACATAAAATCTCTAACCAAGACATAAACTGTAGACTACAACTATTCACAAATTTAGATCATATAATTGATATGTTTGAAATAAAACATATCATATGGTGTTAGAACACTTTCTAACACCATACACAAAAATAAACTCAAAATGGATTAAAGATCTAAATGTAAGACCAGAAACTATAAAACCCTTAGAGGAAAACACAGGCAAAACACTCTCTGACATAAATCACAGCAGGATCCTCTCTGACCCACCTCCCAGAATACTGGAAATAAAAGCAAAAATAAATAAAAATAAACAAATGGGACCTAATTAAAATTAAAATCACTGCAGATGGTGACTGCAGCCATGAAATTAAAAGATGCTTACTCCTTGGAAGGAAAGTTATGACCAACCTAGATAGCATATTCAAAAGCAGAGATATTACTTTGCCAACAAAGGTCCATCTAGTCAAGGCTATGGTTTTTCCAGTGGTCATGTACGGATGTGAGAGTTGGACTGTGAAGAAGGCTGAGCACTGAAGAATTGATGCTTTTGAACTGTGGTGTTGGAGAAGACTCTTGAGAGTCCCTTGGACTGCAAGGAGATNTTTGCCAACAAAGGTCCATCTAGTCAAGGCTATGGTTTTTCCAGTGGTCATGTACGGATGTGAGAGCTGGACTGTGAAGAAGGCTGAGCACCGAAGAATTGATGCTTTTGAACTGTGGTGTTGGAGAAGACTCTTGAGAGTCCCTTGGACTGCAAGGAGATCCAACCAGTCCATTCTGGAGGAGATCAGTCCTGGGTGTTCTTTGGAAGGAATGATGCTAAAGCTGAAACTCCAGTACTCTGGCCACCTCATGCAAAGAGTTGACTCATTGGAAAAGACTCTGATGCTGGGAGGGATTGGGGGCAATAGAAGGGGACGACAGAGGATGAGATGGCTGGATGGCATCACCGACTCAATGAACACGAGTTTGAGTGAACTCCAGGAGTTGGTGATGGACAGGGAGGCCTGGCGTGCTGCAGTTCATGGGGTCACAAAGAGTCAGACACAACTGAGCGACTGAACTGAACTGAACTGAGGACTAAGTTTAAAATAAAGTTAATTAAGTTTACCTTTTAAGTAAAGTAAGATGGTGCAAAAACTTGAATTTAGCTTTTCTGTTAAGAGGACATCTTATCTTCAGATATTGAACTGCCTATGATAGTAGATTTAAGTTTCTTTATCTTTTAAATGACCTGTTCTGAAATCCCTTATTGTTACTTTGGCTAAGTGAATAGCTGTTGTTTTACAATGGTCTATAATTGAATACATGGGTGTGCTCACTAAGCGCAGGCGGCTGCGAGAGCCGGCCCGGCGCACTAAGCATGGCCGAGAGGAGCTACCCAACGTCCGAGGTCGGGGCGGCCGGGAGGAGACACCCCACGTCCGAGGTCAGGGGCGGCAGGGAGAAGCCACCTCACGCCTGAGGCCAGGGGCGGTGACCCTGAGGAGCCACCCCGAGCCCGAGGCCGGGGCAGCGGCTGGGAGGAGCCACCCATGCCTGAGGCCAGGGCCGGCGTCGGGAGGAGCAAGGAGCGGTGGCTGCGCAGGCGCAAGAGGGGCTAGAGGAGCTGTCCCACGTTGAAGGTCAGGAACAGCGGCGGTAAGGAGATACCCCTCGTCCAAGGTAAGGAGCAGCGGCTGTGCTTTGCTGGAGCAGCCATGAAGAGATACCCCACGCCCAAGGTAAGAGAAACCCAAGTAAGATGGTAGGTGTTTCAAGAGGGCATCAGAGGGCAGACACACTGAAACCATACTCACAGAAAACCAGTCAATCTAATCACACTAGGACCACAGCCTTGTCTAACTCAATGAAACCAAGCCATGCCTGCAGGGCAACCCAAGACTGGCGGGTCATGGTGGAGAGGGCTGACAGAACGTGGTCCACTGGAGAAGGGAATGGCAAGCCACTTCAGTATTCTTGCCTTGAGAACCCCATGAACAGTATGAAAAGGCAAAATGATAGGATATCAAAAGAGGAACTCCCCAGGTCATTAGGTGCCCAATATGCTACTGGAGATCAGTAGAGAAATAACTCCAGAAAGAATGAAGGGATGGAGCCTACTCTGATGCTGGGAGGGATTGGGGGCAGGAGGAGAAGGGGACGACCGAGGATGAGATGGCTGGATGACATCATGGACTCGATGGACGTGAGTCTGAGTGAACTCCGGGAGATGGTGATGGACAGGGAGGCCTGGAGTGCTGCGATTCATGAGGTCACAAAGAGTGGGACACGACCGAGTGACTGAACTGAACTGAACTGAACTGAACTATAATCCTATCTGACTGAGTGTTGTAAACCTTTTGATACTTGTTGACAAAGCTTCCTAAGTCATTCTAATGTAGAAGATTTCTAGCTAACTTTGGGATGCTTCAGAGGGCCCCTGAAATATCCCTAAGAGAGATATTACACTAATTAGGTTCATTTTGTATACAGAATTACATGAGATGTATTGTCAAGTGAGTAATAAGTCTCAGGTTATATTGTATGGTAAATGTTATTAATATAGATATCCTAGAAACTGTATGGAGTTCCTAAAAGTCTGATATGTTTGGGTAAAATGTTATCAGGCATAATTCTAGTTACTATCTCAAAATATTGTCATAGCATTAAACAAGTTTTGCCTCTTCAAGAAGATTTATAGTAAGGACTTTTGGATACATACCAGTTTCTGAACTGGGTAAAAGATTCTAATAGAAAACCTGATGACTTCACAAAGGTTAACAAAAGGACCNATGTTTGGGTAAAATGTTATCAGGCATAATTCTAGTTACTATCTCAAAATATTGTCATAGCATTAAACAAGTTTTGCCTCTTCAAGAAGATTTATAGTAAGGACTTTTGGATACATACCAGTTTCTGAACTGGGTAAAAGATTCTGAAAGAAAACCTGATGACTTCACAAAGGTTAACAAAAGGACCGAAGGAAGTAGTGAATATGCTTATAAGTTTTATGGTTTCTATCTGAAAAATTACTGATTTGAATCTGTGTTTTCCAGGTGTAAGAAAAAAAAAACCCTCAAACTCAATATGACAGTAATTTGGTAAAACTATATTTTATAAACAAATTGAAACATTTGTCTTTTCTCGGAACCCTCCAGAGATTGGAAGCTCTTAGTTTCCAGTAACTTTATCAGATAAGTTAGGAAGATTAAAGGAATTTTGGAGACCTTGAGAAGGGAGGAATTTATTTAGATCTGTTAGGCAAAATCTGTGATAAGCCTTTGGCATGGCTTTCCTAGCCCTGAAAGGTTTTATTTTAAAAGTTCAGTCCGAGACTCTATAAAAAGTTTCAGCAAAGCAAAAAAGTCTATGATCAATTATGGTTATATAAGTCATCAGGCCAAGTTTATTGAGACCAGACTTATACTACAAACAGGTCTTAATTTGGTTATATTTGGTAAAAATGATGGTGATTTTAAGGAGAAAGAGATGTTTCAATGAATGTTAAATCCCAGTTTGTAAATGGAGGGTTATCTTCTAAGGCTTAGTTATCTACTAGGACTTATAACTAAGTCTTAGTTATCTACTAAGACTCATTTCCTGGATAGTTCTTTGCTGTTGGGGTATATTAATGTAAAATTGAATTGAATTATTAAAGAACTTTAATAATGGCTTCCCTGGTGGCTCAGATGGTAAAGCGTCTGCCTGCAGTGCAGAAGACCCGAGTTTGATCCCTGGGCTGGGAAGATCCCTGGAGAAGGAAATGGCAACCCACTCTAGTACTCTTGCCTGGAAAAACCCATGGACAGAGGAGCCTTGTAGACTACAGTCCACGGGGTCTCAAAGAGTCGGGCATGACTGAGCAACTTCACATTAAAGAACACTCTAGGGTGGTTTCTGAAGGTTATCTCAGTAATCTATCTTTGGATGCATATCAGATGCCTCACACATGACCTACAATCAAGACTGGAAGAAGACATAATTTAAGGAAGACAGAACTTCAGGAACTGTCTCCAACCTAGATGGAAGGACCTGTCTGTCAGGTACTCTTAACTAACTCATGCCCAGTGAAGGGAAATTGACTCTTGGGTTAACTCCCACTTCCAAAGGCCCCTAAGCTGGACTGGTCCATAGAGAGGCCTGCTGATCTCAAACTCACCTTAAAACAATGCTCAAACAGAGGAAACTACACTACACTGGGACGAGAAGAAGATGACATCAGAAGTAGACAGCTTGCCCAAGATGGTGATCTGACTTTTATGATCATTTATAATGTTTTCTTGATTCCTTGGACATATGCCTATCAATCACATGTTTTCAATCATGGACATGATTCTATGCTAATTTAAAACTCAATCCGATTGTTGGGTTGTAGCCAATTACCTGTGCCTAGTACTTCTGCGTTACCTTGGTGGATTTCTGTTCTCTAGGCTCTGATTGGATACCCCCTAGGATATTTGTTTTAGATGAGTGTTCAGTACTGTTCTGTCTATTCATGATATTACTAGGTCCTCTCACCTGGCTGGTTAATAATACCTGCTCTGATGCTGGCCATAGATTTAAGTTTTCTCTTAGGGTGATTTAAACTCAATCGGAATGATAAGCTGCTACTGCTGCTAAGTCGCTTCAGTCGTGTCCAGGTCTGTGCGACCCCATAGATGGCAGCCCACCAGGCTCCCCCGTCCCTGGGATTCTCCAGGCAAGAACACTGGAGTGGGTTGCCATTTCCTTCTCCAATGCATGAAAGTGAGAAGTGAAAGGGAAGTTGCTCAGTCGTGTCCGACTTCGCGACCCCATGGACTGCAGCCTACCAGGCTCCTCCATCCATGGGATTTTCCAGGCAAGAGTACTGGAGTGGGTTGCCGTTGCCTTCTCTCCCCCGTCCCTGGGATTCTCCAGGCAAGAACACTGGAGTGGGTTGCCATTTCCTTCTCCAATGCATGAAAGTGAGAAGTGAAAGGGAAGTTGCTCAGTCGTGTCCGACTTCGCGACCCCATGGACTGCAGCCTACCAGGCTCCTCCATCCATGGGATTTTCCAGGCAAGAGTACTGGAGTGGGTTGCCGTTGCCTTCTCCAACGATGAGCTAAGTCTCAATAAAAATTAACCTCTCATCTATTAAAAGGAAAACTCCCACAATTATGGGGAGGATCTACATGGTTAACACCAGGCTATGGTCATTTAAGTTTAAAGGCTCCTCT
Organism: Oreotragus oreotragus; assembly: GCA_006410675.1. Taxonomy (NCBI): domain Eukaryota; kingdom Metazoa; phylum Chordata; class Mammalia; order Artiodactyla; family Bovidae; genus Oreotragus; species Oreotragus oreotragus. Next base: position 120,875 of record SJYX01003750.1, on the reverse strand, counting down.
ATGTTGGGAACAGTTAAATCATATTAAAAATGATCAACCTGGTAATTATGAGACAAGGCTGGGTGCTTTATGAACTATGCCTATTATTACCCTTAGAGAGAGTGATTGGTATGGAATTCAGTGGATTTATAGCACTAATTTATGGCCTTGACATCTACAGGGATGGATACGAAGATGTAGCCTGGGATTCCCATAAACTTAAGGTCATACATATTAACAAATTAGAGGTAACCCTAACTAATCTACCATTGGTATGATCCCAGTGGGTCAAAGATCTGTATTCTACTGGTATGACCATTTAGCAGCTTGTGTNGCCTGGGATTCCCATAAACTTAAGGTCATACATATTAACAAATTAGAGGTAACCCTAACTAATCTACCATTGGTATGATCCCAGTGGGTCAAAGATCTGTATTCTACTGGTATGACCATTTAGCAGCTTGTGTGTGTATGTGTGTGTGTGTGCCTTCAATGGGGTTGGAAGATATAGTTGATGATATCTAAGCCTTAACAACTTTCATAAGCTTTAAATGATAGTAATCGGGCTGTTAGTCTATTGAATTCTGAGATCTCTATGACGAGAAAGGCAGTGCTACACAACTGCAAGGCCGTTGACACCTTACAGCATCTCAGGAAGATAGCTGTGCTAAAATTCAAACTGAATGCTATATTTTCATACCTGATAAATCCTTTAATGTAACACTTTTGATGAACCACATGAAAAATCAGATTGCTGCTTTAAGTGACCCATTCCCTAGTCTTAACGATCTTTTAAAAAAACTGCTTTGGTGTGGGAGGCTCGTGGCTAAAATATTTAATTCCACTGATGTTATTAACTATACCATTTGTATTTTGCTTGTTTCACAAGAGTATTATTTCTTGTATTACCAGGTGTATGACTGAGCCTCCAATGAAAATGATAACTAGACTTGAAGCAGTTGATCAAATTATATAGCTTGATATATGATCATATATCTTGATCATATATTCTGTTATATGATCAATATAGCTTGATATATGATCATATAGCTTGATATATGATCAATGATTATAATAGTGTAACTCTAGATATGAAAAGATGCAATGAGAGGGAATACTTTCCTGGACTATAACTAGAAGACAGGTGTCCAGAGATCTTTGACTATTAAGACTTAATCCAGTAAAGCACATTGAGTGTCTTATCAACAAAAACCTTCTTCAGAACTGGGAACAAGCCTTCCCAGCAATGCAGGACAAAATGGTCATGAAATGCCCTGCAAGATATAGTTGGACTTATGACCACAAGGGGGTCGTGTCAACTACAAATTGGCACTTACCAAGAGCATTGCCAACAACTGAACAACAAAGGCATTTGCCATCTGCCTCTGTGGAGATCAGGACTTCCCTGGTGGCTCAGACGGTAAAGCGTCTGTCTACAATGCGGGAGACCAGGGTTCAATTCCTGAGATCCCTTGGAGAAGGAAATGGCAATCCACTCCAGTACTATTGCCTGGAAAATCCCATGGACAGAGGAGCTTGGTAGGCTACAGTCCATGGAGTAGCAAAGAGTCGGAAGCGACTGAGCGACTTCGTGACTTCACTTTTCTATGTAGATTGAACCCCATGCTGCTATAGCTTAGGGTTGACCTTCAACAATCCCTGAGGGAGTTCAGGGTGGGGTGAGGCATTCTGTGCTCCAGGGAACCTGGTGGGACAGGTCTTCAGATAGTTGGATGTTTTTAGGAACAGATTTTATGATCTCAATCCTTGCATCTCCTCATATCTAGAGAAGCACTAAATCCCTTCATGGTGACATCAGATCCTCAAGACTAACAAAAACCTTTTGTGAAATGAGTGCTTCATGGCACTGAACTCCCCCTTCACCAAAACCTTATATGTTGACTTTTCCCCACTGCCATTTTAGAGCAGTCTCTCAGAGCTTTCTGAGATGCTGCCTCCTGGGCTACGGTCCTCATTTTGCCCCAAATAAAACTTAACTCACAACTCTCAAGTTGTATATCTTTTTTTTAGTCTATACCTTCAAGTGGGAAGACTTTATTTTCTCCCATTACCAGAACATTTGTGGCTGGCAATCGCAGGCTCAATGATATTGCAAACAGGTTTGAATTTTCTTTCCCTCTTTCATCTTCACTACTTTTAAGCATACTGACTTTTGTCATCACATTTATTGCCTTGTGGTCCCAAGATGGCTGCTGTACTTTCAGCCCTCACATCTATGTCCAATGCAGGAAAAGGGGATCAGGACAAAGGCTTTCTTTCTAATTAGGCATTGTCTTGTTGTGTCTTCCAGCTTCTGGTAGCTGCTGGCATTTTTTCACTTGTGGCCCCGTCACTCCAATATCTTCCTCCTTGGACACAATGCCACCTCCTATGTGTATGCATCTCCTCTTCTGCTATCTAAAATCTGCCTCAGGCTCCCTTGTATAACACTTGTGGTTACATTTAGAGCCCACCAGATAATTAGGATAATCTCCCTGTCTCCAGATCCTTCACTTAATCACATCTACAAAGTCTTCTTTTGCAATGGTGACAGGTTTCAACGATTAGGAGGTGGATGATTTTGTAGGGCTGTTAGTTAGCCCAGGCTTTCCAGATGGTGCTAGTGGTAAGGAGCCCACTTCCCAGTGCAGGAGACCTAAGAGATACAGGTTGGATCCCTGGTCAGGGAGATCCCCTGAAGGGCATGGCAACGCACTGCAGTATTCTTGCCTGGAGAATCCACATGGATAGACAACCCTGGTGGGCTACAGTCCATTAGTTCACAAAGAGTCAGATACAACTGAGTGATACTTTCACTTTGGTGTCATGTCTTGGAGGTGGTTCTGTATCTGTGCCCCAACACTTGAGGTCTCTGAGTTTCTCTGGGATGTTTGTTAATGCTACAATGATTATGAATTATTTTTCAGTCAGGGTCCAAGATAAAGAGGTCTTTTAGCTGTTTGAGGATATGAGCTGTTTGAAGGGTATGAGGCATCTGAGTTCTTTTGGGTGTGTGTTCCATGACATAAAACCACTGTGTCACTTGGGGTGTACTCACACATTTGGTGGTTTCTGTGTAAGGGTGTGATGCCTCTGACTAATAATTGGTCTGTTAGAATTTGATCAGGTTTATGTTTCAAGTTGGAGTTGTCTTTGCCAGTTGGTTTCCATGAACTCTGTGAGTCTGTTTGAAATCTTTTCCCAATTTAGGAGTTTTCTGAACAGTTGTTTTTTTGTTTTTTTTTTTTTTTGGTGGTGGTCTGTGTCCAAGGTGTGACATGTCTGAATACTCTAGGTGAATTTAGACTCTCTGGTGACTATGTCTAGGCTGTAAGAACTCTCTAGGGGACCTGTACCCATAGTGTGAAATCTCTGGGATATTTTGGATCCTGGTCCCAACACAGGAGGTCTGTGAACTCATGGGCATCTGTGTTCATGGCCTAATATCTCCAAATTGTTTTCTGGCCTGTGTCCAAGAGTGCAAGTTCTCTGAGCTCTTTGGGGTCTGGGTCCCAGGGTGTGAATTTTCTTCTGCAATTTGGGGATCTATGTTCAGAGTATGAAGTCTGTGTGTTTTTTGGGGTGAGAGGTCCTGTGTCACATGATGGGACTTCTGAGCCATTTGGGATATGTTCCCAGGTGTGTGAAGAGTCTCTTCCTATGGACAATCTCTGTTAAGGGTATGATGTCTCTGACCTGTGTTCCATTTCTAAGGGGTGGAGTCTGTTTAGCCATCTGTGTGGTATCACTGTTTGTCCATGAATTGGGGTTCCAGAGTGTGAGTCTTCTGAGCTGTTTGGGGTTTTATGTCATGTCCTCTGAACTGTTTTGGAGAGCTGAATCTCAAGGGGATGAGATACTTACCACTGAAACCCCTGAGTGAATAGTTTGAGCCCTTAGGGGGCTTTGCGTTCCTAGGGTGTGAATTGCCAGAGCTGTCTGGGGTATGAGTTCAGGTCTGAAGGTCTCCAACATATTAGGATTCTATGTGATAGTGAGAGAGTCATTTCCTAGGCAGGCTGATAAGAAGTCTAGGAGTCCCCAAGGAGAGAGGGGTCTGGAATTCTCAAGGAGGAAGAAAGGACAAACTTTCTTTTTTTGTGTTGTCTTTGTCTGGTTTTGGTATCAGGGTGATGGTGGCCTCATAGAATGAGATTGGAAGTGTTCCTTCCTCTGCAATTTTTTGAAAGATTTTTAGAAGTATAGGCATTAGCTCTTCTCTAAATATTTGATAGAATTCTCCCGTGAAGCTATTTGGACCTCGGCTCTTTTGGGGGGGAGACTTTTGATCACAGCTTTAGTTTTAGGGCTTGTAATTGGATTGTTCATAATTTCTATTTCTTTCTGATTCAGTCTTGGAAGATTGAACTTTTCTAAGAATCTGTCCATTTCTTCCAGATTGTCTACTTTATTGCCATATAGTTGTTCATAATAGTCTCATCATCCTTTGTATTTCTGCATTGTCTGTTGTAACCTTTTTCATTTCTAATTTTGTTGATTTGATTCTTCTCTTTTTTTCTTGGTGAGTCTGGCTAAAGGTTTGTCAATTTTGTTTATCTTCTCAAAGAATCAACTTTTAGTTTTATTAATCTTTAATATTGTTTCTTTCATTTCTTTTTCATTTATCTGCTCATATCTTTATGATTTCTTTCCGTCTACTAATTTTTTTTTTTTGGTCCTTTTTCCAGTTGTTTTAGGTGTAAAGTTAGGTTGTCTATTCAATGTTTTTCTTGTTTCTTGAGGTAGGATTGTATTGCTATAAACTTCCCTCTTAAGACTGCTTTTGTTGCATCCCATAGGTTTTGAGTTGTCATGTTTTCATTGTCATTTGTTTCTAGAAATTTTTTGATTTCCCTTTTGATTTCTTCAGTAATATATTGGTTATTTAGAAACATGTTGTTTAATCTCCATGTGTTTGTTTTTCTTACAGTTTTTTTTTCTTGTAATTGATATCTAGTCTCATAGCATTGTGATCAGAAAAGATGCTTGATACAATTTCAATTTTCTTAAATTTATAAAGTTTGATCTCTGGCCCAAGATGTGGTCTATCCTGGAGAATGCTCTATGTGCACTTGAGAAGATGATGTATTCTTCTGCTTTTGGATGGAATGTCCAGAAGATATCAATGAAATCCATCTCATCTAATGTATGATTTAAGACTTGTGTTTCCTTATTAATTTTCTGTTTTGATGATCTGTCCACTGGTGTGAGTGGGATGTTAAAGTCTCTACTATTATTGTATACTGTCAATTTCTCCTTTTATGTCTGTTATTGTTTGTTTTACGTATTGAGGTGCTCCTATGTTGGGTGAATAGATATTTACAGTTTTTATGTTTCCCTCTTCATATCAGTGACCATTGATGCTTCCAATCAGTGATCATTGATCCTTGATCATTATGTAGTGTCCTTCCTTATCTCTTGTAATCTTCTTTATTTTAAGGTCTATTTTGTGTGATATAAAGATTGCTACTCCAACTTTCTTTTGCTTCCCATTAGCATGGAATATATTTTTCCATCCTCTCACTTTCAGTCTATATGTGTTTTTAGGTCTGAAGTGGGTTTCTTGTAGACAGCATATATATAGGTCTTGTTTTTTTATCCATTCAGCCAGTCTATGTCTTTTGGTTGGAGCATTTAATCCATTTACATTTAAATTAATTATTGATATATATGTTCCTATTACCATTTTCTTAATTGTTTGGGGTTGATTTTGTAGATCTTTTTAGTTCTCTTGTATTTCTTGACTATATAAATTCCTTTAGCATTTGTTGTAAAACTGGTATGGTGGTATTGAATTCTCTTAACTTCTGCTTGTCTGAAAAGCTTTTAATTTCTCCATCAATTTTGAATAAAATCCTTGCTGGGTACAGCAATCTTGGTTGTAGATTTTTCCCTTTCAGTACTTTAAATATATCCTGCCATTCTGTTCTGGCCTGCAGAGTTTCTGCTGAAAGATCAGCTGTTATGCATATGGGGTTTCCCTTGTATGTTACTTGTTGCTTCTCCCTTGCTGCTTTTAATATTCTTTCTTTGTGTTTAGCCTTTGTCAGTTTGATTGGTATGTGTCTTGGCATGTTTCTCCTTGGGTTTATCCTGTATGGGAATGTTTGTGCCTCCTGGACTTGGTTGACTATTTCCTTTTCCATGTTGGGGAAATTTGCAACTATAATCTCTTCAAACATTTTCTCATACCCTTTCTTTTTCTCTTCTTCTTCTGAGACTCTTATCATTTGAATGTTGGTGTATTTGATATTGTTCCAGAGATCTCTGAGACTGTCCTCAGTTGTTTTCATTCTTTTCACACTTTATTCTGCTCTTCAGGAGTTATTTCCACCATTTTATCTTCCAGTTCACTGATTCATTATTCTCCTTCAGATATTCTGCTATTGATTCCTTCTAGAGTATTTTTAGTTTCAGTAATTGTGTTGTCTCTGTATGTTTATTCTTTAATTCTTCTAGGGTTTTTTCATTGATTCTTGCATTTTCTCCATTTTGTTTTCAAGGTTTTTGATCTTTTTTACTATCATTATTCTGATTTTTTTCAGGTAGTTTGCCTACTTCTTCATTTATTTGGACTTCTGTGTTTCTAGTTTGTTTCTTCATATGTGTAGTATTTCTCTGGCTTTTCATCATTTTTTTTTAACTTATTGTGTTTGAGGTCTCTTTTTCCCAGGCTTCAAGGAAAGTTGAATTCTTTCCTTAATGAAGGTGGAAGTCTTTCTTCCTTTTGGTTTCTTCCCTCCTAAGGTGAAGAGGAACTAAAAATCCTCTTGATGAAAGTGAAAGAGGAGAGTGAAAAAGTTGGCTTAAAGCTCAACATTCAGAAAACGAAGATCATGGCATCTGGTCCCATCACTCCTTGGGAAATGGATGGAGAAACAGTGGAAACAGTGGCTGACTTTATTTTGGGGGGGTCCAAAATCACTGCAGATGGTGATTGCAGCCATGAAATTAAAAGATGCTTACTCCTTGGAAGAGAAGTTATGACCAACCTAGATAGCGTATTAAAAACAGAGATATTACTTTGTCAACAAAGGTCCGTCTAGTCAAAGCTATGGTTTTTCCTGTGGTCATGTATGGATGTGAGAGTTGGACTGTGAAGAAGGCTGAGCGCCAAAGAATTGATGCTTTTGAACTGTGGTGTTGGAGAACACTCTTGAGAGTCCCTTGGACTGCAAGGAGATCCAACCAGTCCATTTTAAAGGAGATCAGCCCGGGGATTTCTTTGGAAGGACTGATGCTAAAGCTGAAACTCCANGAAGGCTGAGCGCCAAAGAATTGATGCTTTTGAACTGTGGTGTTGGAGAAGACTCTTGAGAGTCCCTTGGACTGCAAGGAGATCCAACCAGTCCATCCTAAAGGAGACCAGCCCTGGGTGTTCATTGTAAGGACTGATGCTGAAGCTGAAACTCCAGTACTTTGACCACCTCATGCGAAGAGTTGATTCATTGGAAAAGACTCTGGTGCTGGGAGGGATTGGTGGCAGGAGGAGAAGGGGATGACAGAGGATGAGATGGCTGGATGGCATCACCAAGTTGATGCACATGAGTTTGAGTGAACTCCGGGAGTTGGTGATGGACAGGGAGGCCTGGTGTGCTGCAGTTCATGGGGTTGCAAACAGTGGGACACAACTGAGCAACTGGATTGAACTGAACCGAATGTTGGTCCAGTGGTTTGTGTAAGCTTCATACAGAGTGAGATTTGTGCTGAGTGTTTGTTTGTTTGTCCTCTGATGGGCAAGGCTGAGGGAAATGGTAATCCTGTCTGCTGATGATTGGGTTTGTATTTTTGTTTTGTTTGTTGTTTAGATGAGGCATCCTGCACAGGGTGCTACTGTTTGTTGGGTGATGCTGGGTCTTATATTCAAGTGGTTTCCTCTGTGTGAGTTCTCACTATTTAATACTCCCTACAGTTAGTTCTTTGGTAGTCTAGGGTCTTGAAGTCCGTGCTCCCACCCCAAAGGCTCAGGGCTTGATCTCTGGTCAGGAACAAAGATTCCACAAGTGGCTTGTTATGGCATTAAGTGAGATTAAAACAAATATCCAAAAACGAAAATCCAAAGATAAACCCCAGACAATCTACAGTTAGTTCTTTGGTAGTCCAGGGTCTTGAAGTCCGTGCTCCCACCCCAAAGGCTCAGGGCTTGATCTCTGGTCAGGAACAAAGATTCCACAAGTGGCTTGTTATGGCATTAAGTGAGATTAAAACAAATATCCAAAAACGAAAATCCAAAGATAAACCCCAGACAAATGGCAGTTATAAAATCAAGAAAAAATAATTAAAATAATGGAATATATACATATACACCCATGAGCAAAGTCAAAATAGTCCAGCAAGAATAAAGTACAGTAGATTAACCTGGTGAACAAAGGAAATTAAAAATTATATTTACCAGTTAAGAACAAAACTAACTAAAGCACAAACTGGAAAACAAAACTAAAGCAAAGTTCCAAGTGGGGAATAAAACAATGAAAACAAAACTAACAAATACGTTGAGAGGAAAGGAAAGAAAGAAAAGAAGGAAAAAATAGATATGCAAAGTTAAATAGATGTAGATGAAGTAAATGGAGAAGATTTATATGATCTACATTTAAATAGATTAGCATTTAATCTACATTAAATGTAGATTAGCATCTACATTTAAATAGATGTAGATGAAGTAGATGAAGAAGATTTATATGCATTAAAGATTAACTGCAAGGGGAAAAAACAGTAGGAAAGGCAAACAAAGGAATAAATGTAGAAAAATATAATAGGTTTAAAAAATTAAAATTATTAAAAAAGAGAAAAAAAAAGAAGAAGGAAAAAAAAAAAGGAAAACTTCACAGAACTGCAAAAGCCCAACGTAGAGGCAGAGGTTTATAACAACAATAAAGTGTGGATGAATATACACATATACAATATACACCTATAAGCAAAACCAAAACAGTCCAACAAAAATAAAGTAAAATAGATTGACCTGTAAACAAAGGGAACCAAAAATTATATCTACCAGAACAGGACTAACTAAAGCACAAACTGGAAAACAAAACTAAAGCAAGGTGCCAATTGGGGAATAAAGCAATGAAAGTAAAACTAACAAATATGTTGAGGAAAGGGGAGAAAGCAAAGAAAGAAAGAATAGATTTGCAAAGTTAAATAGAGGTAGATAAATAAAATTTACATATGTTAAAGATTAACTGCAAGGGGGAAAGAACAGTTGGAAAAGCAAACAAAGGAATAAATGTAAAAATATAATAATAGGTTTAAAAAATAAAAAAATTAAATTTAAAAAGAAAAGAAAAAAAAGAAAGAAAACTCCATAGAACTGCAAAAGCCCGGCGTAGAGGCAGAGGTTTGTAACAACAATAAAAATGTGACTGAGATGAAAAAAAAAAGTGCAAAAGTTGAATTGGATTCTTAGTGCCAATAAAATCAACAACTACAATAGAAGGGGAAATAAGAGAAAAAAAATCCAGAAGAATCTATAAGAGAAGTCAAATCATAAGAATAATAAATGCTTTTCTTGAGTCACTGCTGTCAGAGTCCTTCCCCCTCTGGGAGTCACAGTCCACCTCACCTCCCTAGGATGCTCTCCAACACTGTGCTGATGTCTGTACCTGCTGTTGACGGCAGCTCATATTCTAATCTGGTCTTACTCCTGTGTGTTCTTGCCTCCAATGTCCACAGCTATCAGAACTAGTGCGTTTTCTTTTGTTGGAGCTCTCAATGGCCTTTTATATATTCCATAGACACAGAGTCTGCCTAGTTAATCATGTGGATTTAATCCGCAGCTTGTAAAGCTGGTGGGAAGGTTTGGGGTCTTCTTCCTTAGCCACACTGCTCCTGCGTTTCAACTGTGGTTTTATTTCCACCTCTACATGTGGTGGTCCACTGGGGTTTAGCTCCTCAGGTTGCCCTGGAGGGCTTGGGTTTGCCCTGGGAGGACCAGGTGTGGAGGTGATACAGCTGCTTGAGTCGCAGGGGTTCTGGCAGCACCAGGTACTCAGGGGGGTTGGCGGCTAGGGCAGCAGGAAATATAGTGTTCTAGAAGGTTATTGGACAATACACGGCAGCCCACTCCAGTACTCTTGCCTGGAAAATCCTATGGACGGTGGAGCCTGGTGGGCTGCAGTCCATGGGGTCGCTAAGAGTCAGACGCGACTGAGCGACTTCACTTTCACTTTTCACTTTCATGCATTGGAGAAGGAAATGGCGACCCACTCCAGTGTTCTTGCCTGGAGAATCCCGGGGACAGGGGAGCCTGGTTGGCTGCTGTCTATGGGGTCGCACAGAGTCGGACACGACTGAAGTGACTTAGCAGCAGCAGCATTCTTGCCCAGAGAACCCCGTTCCTTGACAGAGAAGCCTGGCAGGCCACAGTCTACAGGGTCGCTAGAGTCAGACATGACCGAAGCGACCCTGTGTGCATAGGCGCAAGACTTTTTTTGCCTGGGGCAGCTCTGCCCCAGTGAGAGTTGAGTGTGAAGGTGGCACAGCTGCTTGGTTTGCAGGGACCTGGTAGCGCCAAGTGTGCAGGGACACAGACTGCCTCCACCGCAGGAGTTATGGCCCTGTCAGAGTCCTTTTTCAAGCCTCTTGTAGCTGGGAATCAGAAGGCCTCTTTGGCCAGTGTTTCTCCATAGCTCTGCCCGTTCAGGCACTTAGAGGGCTCCCTTGCCTGGGGTCCTTCTCTGTTGTTCTGGGAGTCAGGCATATAGAGGGGCCCCCTGGCTGGGGTCCAACTCTGTAGATCTGCAATTCAGTCACTTAAAGGAGCATTCTGGGTGGGGTCCTACTCTGTAGTTCAGTGTGTCAGGCGTTTGATTGGCCAGCCTCTCTGTTGTTCAACTGTCGATGCTGGCATGTGGGGAGAAAAGGGCTATGGTGATGGCTCCACGCCATACATGTGACTCAGCAGTATCGCCTTGCTTGCATGATTGCCTGCTTTTCCTTCACCTGCATTTCCCACCACGATCTCCTCCCTCATATCTTCTCAATCCGTCTCTCTGCACTCGACTCAATTGCAGCCCCTGCCCTGCAATTGCTCCATAATCCCTAAACTCCAGCTCCCAGCCACTGCACCCTCCAGTGAGCCAGTGTTCCTGTCTGGGGTATGCATGGCTGTGGCAAGTACTGTCTGATTCTCATTCCATTTAGGCTGCCACAGATCAGCTGCTTCACTTTCCACCTTAAATGTTTCTCCTCTGACTCAGACAGTTACCCGGATGTGGAGATCGGACCCCGGCTTCAGTTCCCTCATCCACCGAGGGCAGATCCAGTCCTATTAACACTCTGTTTTTTCCCCTAGTTCCTTTGTCCTGCTGAGTTTTACGTGGTTCTTTATATTCTTTTCCACTGGTCAGGTATTTCCTCTGCTCTCAGTTGGTGTTCTGCATGCACTTCTGTGTCTGAAGGTGTATTCCTGATCTATCCGTGGAGAGGGATGTACTCCAAGTCGAACTACTCCTCCACCATCTTGTTCTCTCAGGCTCCAATGTGCTTACTCTGCTGTGAAAACAGACATGTTAACAACATAAGTTTTCAACCTATGAACTTGGTGTATCTATCAATTTATCTATCAATAAATCTAAAATTGATTTATTTTAGATCTTAATTTCTCTGAGCTACATTTAGTAGTTTTCAACATGTCATGCATATCTTTTATCAGAATTATCCCTAAGTATTTTCATATTTTATGTTCTTGTGAATGGTATTCTGTTTCCAATTTTAATTTCTGATTATTGCTGGTATACAGAAATAAAATTGATATTCCTGTGTCAAGCTATCTTACAACTTTGCCAAACTCGCCTGTTTGTTTTAGTAGCATTTTTCTGTAGATTCCATAGGATTTTCTACATAAATAATTATGTCTTTTCTGAATGAAGACAGATTTTCTTTTCCAGTAAAAAGGATTTAATTTCTTTTTCTTGCCCTTTTTCACAGGCTAAAAATCCACTATTTAATGCTGAATAGAAGTCTGAAGAGTGGACACCCTTGACTTGATCGTGATCTTTGGGAAAAGGTATTCTGTCTTTCATCACTAAGTATTAAATTAGCTATAGGATTTGTTTTTTTTTTTTCATTTTATATAACAATCGTCTTGTGAGTCTATCTTTTAAGAACATGTCTATAAATAGATAAATATTCCTTGCTCTTATGTTCCAAATAATAGAAACAAAGAGATTTTCCTAAATGGTTGTGAATAACTCATTTTAGCTTCTACATTCTTGATATAACTGACCATTGCTAGCCTTTTATCTTACACTGGATATATTAAGGATGGCTAGTAGTGTGTGTGTATGCTAAGTTGCTTTAGTCATGTCCAACTCTTTGCAACCCTATGGACTGTAGCCCGCCAGACTCCTCTGTCCATAGGATTCTCTAGGCAGGAATACTGGAGTGGGTTGCCATGCCTTCTTCCACCTCTAGTGTACCTTAATTCTATTCTCTAGGTAGGTGTTCTGTGGTAAAATATGGGCAACATATTTTGATTAAGTTAACTTAAAATACTTTTATTTTAATTTTCAGTCCAGTTTAATGAGGTGAAAGAAAAAAGATGATAAAATCAACTACTAATCAACATCTTTATTAAAAAGGCCTCTGATTTGGCACAATAATTATTTTCTGCTATTTTTGACTATTTTTAAGTGATAAAAACTTTGCTGTTATTTCTAAGTGCTAATTAATTCTAAAACTCTCTCAGGTCTGTAAATGGTATTTTTCCTCTTATTTTTTCTGGCATTCTCTAGAACATAAACTTTTTTTTTGGCTGTGTCATGGGAGAGAAATGGAAGGGACCTAGTCTGGAATTGAGACAATATGAAGATTCTGGAAGTACATGAGGGTCTAGAAAAGTATTTAGTAACTAAAATCTTTGGAACTGCATCTAAGAAAAGTAATGTGTTGAAATATTAAGAAGGAAAAAAAAATCTTTCTGGACCTTTGTAGCCTAATCATAGGATATCCTAAACTATTAAATTACTCTTTCAAAAATAATTATCAGGAACTACAGAGGGCCCAAGGTTTCACCCTTTCTGCCAGCTAACAGATAAGCTGGCCATGGTTCGATGGAGGCTGGTGGAAGACATGGCACTCCTGGGCCCGAGAGTAACAAAAATATATGGGCACAAACACTTGTCTTGGTTCCTTTTGCCTCCAAACTCCATAGAGGTGGTACAGGCGGGCTCAGAGTGATCCCTTCATGGAAGTGGCTTGAGTTATAGGAGAGGAACCCTAAGCTTAGGGAACATAAATTTCTTTTCTTTTTTTTTTTTTTTAATAATGGGCAACCTTCAAGGCTGTTTGCCATGCCAAAGTCCTTGAAAAGATAGTTCAGAATAAATGACAGTGACTTGCTTCACAATTGGTGTAGAATCATGAAAGACTCATGGGAAATTGTCTTCCAACAAGGTTATAAAGGATCTCGCCCTTTTGCAAAGCCAGAAACTGGTCAGAATTTGTCTTTTTGAAAGCAAAACTGAGACCAGTACTCACTAGGGTGCTGACAAATGTCTAACAACTGGTTGTCTTCAAAGTAAAAAAGAGCCCTAATTTGTACCACTTGCTGATTTTTCACAGTGCAGAACTTCCTGTCATGACATTTTAAACTACCAGTATAATCACTGAACATGGAATTAGGAAGAGATGTACAGTAGCTCACATTTGTACAGTACTTCTCCCATACACGTATAATAGGCAAAAATAATCTTCAAAGCCTGGATGACACTAAAACTTAGTAAAATAATTAGGAAGTGATGAGTTTTGTATATTTACTACCTTTCAGTTTAATATATTTAATTATGTTTATGTAATTTTTTAATACGAGCTATCTTTAACAATTGGTTTGCAAAATTTCTGAAAATTGAACAATTGGTTGTTGCAAGCCAGCCTTAACCAGCTCTAGCACCCCACTGTGAGGACTCCTCCTATCTAATTAATTGAGTTCCACTGGAGATTCTTCAAAACCCAGTCTCTTCTGTGTTTTTTCTGCTAGCTTATTTAAAAATCCTTTTTCTTGATTTATTTAAAGCTAAGATGATATTTGTGCAACCTGTTTATTTTTCAGTCCCATGTGGTTAACATAAATAAATCTGATCTACTGTATCCAAACTTAAATTATGTTAGAAGTAACTCAAATTAGATGACTTTGGGGGTTCTCTTTTTATCATTTTTAGAACTATGGGATGAGTGTGAGTAGAAAACCTATTTGACTTTTTCTTGGAATTGGATATTTTTAAACCATCCTTTTTTTCTCAGGATTATATAAAGAGAACTACCTCTGCAAAGTCTGTCAGAAAATCTTGGGAGAAGTCTTGGGTTCTTTATATTTTGAAAAGAGAATGTGATTGTTATGTGCCGCTCCTTTCTCATGATCAGTATACACTCATTATGAAACATTTCTACTGCCTTTTTTTTTTTTTTTTTGCAATGTTGGGTCTTTATTGTGCCCATGGGCTTTTCTCTGGTTGTGGCTAGCTGGGGCTATGCTTTTTCGTGGAGCGCAGGCTCTAAGACGTGTAGACTCAATAGTTGTGGTTCACCAAAACTGGGAAATGTTCCCAGACCAGGAATTGAACTGATGTCCCCTGAACTGGCAGGTGGATTCTTATCCACTGTACCACCAAGGAAGTCCACTATGGTATTTTTAACTGGAAACCGTAACAAGACTACCCTAAGGGCTCCAAGAGAGGAAAACATATCCATATTCTGTGTGAATGTATAACCACAGAATATGGTTGCACATTTTTGCTTGTAGTGATAATATATACATTATAGATTAGTGTATCTACAATGTATTCATGTATCTATTAGATTCTCACATATAGTGATAATACATACATTTTGGCTATTGTGATAGTCTAGAATGAAATTGTGGGTCACACTTTACTAAAATATGCAAGAACATTTCAAATGAAAGTAATCAAATAGTTTATCAAACAGGAAGTGTAACTCAGTTTTAGGAGAAGTCACTGTCAATATTGTTAAAAATGGTGCACAGAGCTATTAATATATAAATGCACCGATGAACATTTTTTAAAGGTGATTTAAACTCAGACTATACTAAAAATATCAAAGTTTTCATAGGTGATTATTTTATCTCGGTGGAATATCTCCTCTTTCAAGAAAGGAAAGACCACAGCAAACTCTTAAAGACTTTGGGTTAAGTACAGCTACAGAGAGTTTCTCAAGAGAAATAATACTCTGACCACTCAATTTGATAAATCTAAACCCAATGAGAAAATCAGTTAGTCACATCACTTGGTTTGTTGTGTTACTGTCATTTACTTATTAAGGAGAAAATAAATTGCACTCATTCCACAAGTAATAAAATGCTGTAATTGTATAATATAATTGTATGAGTCTGGGCATAGCTTAGTGAGTATTTGTTTAATTTGTGAGTTTGTAGGAATCATCATTTCAGTGGATTTATTTTTTTTCCCCAGTGGATTTATTTTGTGTCCATTTCATAACCACCATTTCAGTGGGTACACTTTTAATGATTAACCATTACCTGAGGATAGCAATTTTAAAACTGTAGAAGACAATTTAATATCTCATGTACACAACTTAAATTCACAAGATAGAGCCTGTTTTGTGGCTTATTTTGTTGGTCTATATTTATCGCTGGACAATCTGTTCCTTCGGGGAGATATCTACCAGCAGTTTGGGCTGCTGTGGTAAGTTACATATGATAGAAGATGTGGGTAGGGTAATTTCATTTAGAATGACCTAGGCAGATATGCAGCATAAGGTGATTTTACTAAGGAAAGATTAGGCACCAAAAAATTAATAGTGCCTGTCTCTGGGTGGGAGGATTATAAAGGTTTTGAAAAATAATTATTTTTCTTTTATGTTTCTCTATTTTCAAATTTTTCTTTAACAATTATGTATGATTTTGGAAATAAGGAAATAATATCACTGCAATGTGATTTGTATTTTATCCTCTGTAGTTTTGTAGTTTTGGTCTAATTCCATTTGGTAGAGAGATTTCAGTTTCTAGCAATATGATGCTGCGTTAGGAAAGATGAAATGTACTGGCAAAAAGAGAAAGGGAGAGAAAGAGAGAGAAAGTTAAGCATGTATTTCTAATGCGGGAGACCCGGGTTCGATCACTGGGTCAGGAAGATCCCCGGGTCAGGAAGATCCCCTGGAGAAGGAAATGGTAACCCACTCCAGTATTCTTGCCTGGAGAATCCCATGGACGGAGAAGCCTGGTAGGCTACAGTCCATGGGGTCGCAAAGAGTCGGACACGACTGAGTGACCTCACTTACTTACTTACAACCAGAGCCAGTATTGGGTACATTTTTTAGTTGTTTAGTTTTATAGCATGGCATATGCTGGGGCTGCTGGTATTGGAAAGATCTACACTCTAAGACAAGGCCTCTAACTCCAAGTTCAGCTCAATAAATCTTTATTGAGTATTTTAATGTAGAATAGGGATCCAGAGGTGATAAGATACATTCATTGCCTTCTCAAGGAAATAGCAATGCAGTTAATTATAGGAACAGGAAAATGAAATGAAATGAATAATGCAGGGTGATACATGTGAAGGGTCCAGTGAATGACCCAAGAGTTCAGAGTAGTGAGAAATCATTTCATATTGGGATACATGAAAAGGACCGCATGAGAGGTGTGGGATTTGAATTGGTCTTACTGGGTGGTGAAAGCTTGGGTAAATGGGGGTGTGATAGAGGGTTTTGTTTGATTGAGGGAATAGCTACAAAAGATATATAGGTAGGAAGGCACAAGGCGTGTTTGAGAGACATGAGTAATCCGTTTTGTGGGCTCATGCTGGAGAGTGATGGCAGCTAAGACTGTTAAGTACTGATAAGGTTTCATTGAAAGCTTTTCTAATATGATTTCATGAAATACTTTGGATATAGTTTGTGTGTGTACGTGTGATTTAGATTACTTTGGGGCTGACCAATTAGCCTGTATCTGATAAGGGGAATGGTAATCCGTTGTCCTGCATCTGGTTCTCATCCATGTCTTGCTTATGAACCCAAAACCTTAGAATTCTCTGTAATGAATAAGAACCCAAAGACCATCTCAATTTAACTCTGGCATTCTGATGTGGAATCCTTATTAAGACTTTTACTCCATTAGAGGCTCTTAATCTACTTTTAGAGACTTCCCTGGTGGCTCAGATGGTAAGGAGTCTGCCTGTAATGTGGGAGACCTGGGTTTGATCCTTGAGTTGGGAAGATCCCCTGGAGAAGGCAATGGCAACCTAATTCTGTATTCTTGCCTGGAAAATCCCATGGACAGAGGAACGTGGCAGGCTACATTCCATGGGGTCACAAAGAGCCAAATACAACTCAGCGGCTTCAGTTTCACTTTCTTTCAATCTGCTTTTGCCCCTCCTAGCTATTTACTGCCAGCTGTTTTGCCTCTCCACACACTATCTATTACTTTCTTCACTTGGATGGATATCCGGATTCAAGTCATTGGTCTTAACCAAGTGTGTTTTATCATGATTCTAACTTCTTAAAAATTTATTTTTAAGTAAAGGATAATTGCTTTTCAATATTATATTGGTTTCTGCCATATACCAACATGACTCAGTCATAGGTATACATATGTCCTGTGTATCTGAGATTACTTTGGTGCAGTCTCAAAAACTACAGAATGATCTCTGTTTGTTTCCAAGACAAACCATTCAATATCACAGTAATCCAAGTCTATGCCTTGACAGTAATGCTGAAGAAGCTGAAGTTCTATGAAAACCTACAAGAACTTCTAGAACTAACATCCCAAAAGATGTCCTTTTCATTACAGACGACTGGAATGCAAAAGTAGGAAGTCAAGAGATACCTGTAATAATAGACAAATTTGGCCTTGGAATACACAATGAAGCAGGGCAAATGCTAACAGAGTTTTGCCAAGAGAATGCACTGGTCATAGCAAACACCCTCTTCCAACAGCAAAAGAGAGACTCTACACATGGACATCACCAGATGGTCAACACCGAAATCAGATTGATTATATTCTTTGCAGCCAAAAATGGAGAAGCTCTATACAATCAGCAAAAACAAGACTGGGAGCTGACTGTGGCACAGATCATGAACTCCTTATTGCCAAATTCAGACTTAAATTGAAGAAAGTGGGGAAAACCACTAGACCATTCAGGCATGACCCAAATCAAATCCTTTATGATTATACAGTGGAAGTGACAAATAGATTCAAGGGATTAGATCTGATAGACAGAGTGCCTGTATGGACGGAGATTCGGACATTGTACAGGAGGCAGTGATCCAGGCCATCCCTAAGAAAAAGAAATGCAAAAAGGCAAAATAGTTGTCTGAGGAGGCCTTATGAATATCTGAGAAAAGAAGAGAAGTGAAAGGCAAAGAAGAAAAGGAAAGATACACCCTTTTGAATGCAGAGTTCCAAAGAATATGAAGGAGAGATAAGAAAGCCTTCCTCAGTGATCCGTGCAAAGAAATAGAGGAAAACAATAGAATGGGAAAGACTAGCGATATCTTCAAGAAAATTAGAGATACCAAAGGAACATTTCATGCAAAGATGGGCACAATAAAGGACAGAAATGCTATGGACCTAACAGAAGTAGAAGATATTAACAAGAGGTGGCAAGAATACACAGAGGAACTAAACAAAAAAGATCTTCACAACCCAGATAATCACGATGGTGTGATCACTCACCTAGAGCCAGACATCCTGGAATGCGAAGTCAAGTGGACCTTAGGAAACATCAACACAAACAAAGCCAGTGGATGTGATGGAATTCTAGTTGAGCTATTTCAAATCCTAATAGATAATGCTGTGAAAGTGATGCACTCAATATGTCAGCAAATTTGGAAAACTCAGCAGTGGCCACAGGACTGGAAAAGGTCAGTTTTCATTCCAATTCCAAAGAAAGGTAATGCCAAAGAATGCTCAAACTACTGCACAATTGCACTCATCTCACACGCTAGCAAAGTAAAGCTCAAAGTTCTTCAAGCCAGGCTTCAACAGTACATGAACCACGAACTTCCAGATGTTCAAGTTGGATTTAGAAAATGCAGAAGAACCAGGGAGCAAATTGCCAACATCCATTGGATCACTGAAAAAGCAAGAGAGTTCCAGAAAAACATCTATTTCTGCTTTATTGACTATGCCAAAGC
>SJYX01003750.1:87898-101467 GCA_006410675.1 Oreotragus oreotragus | reverse complement strand
GGAGAAATATCATTAACTTCAGATACGCAGATGACACCACCCTTATGGCAGAAAGTGAATAAGTACTAAAGAGCTTCTTGATGAAAGTGAAAGAGGAGAGTGAAAAAGTTGGCTTAAAGCTCAACATTCAGAAAGCGAAGATCATGGCATCTGGTCCTATCACTTCATGACAAATAGATGGGGAAACAATGGAAACAGTGACAGACTTTATTTTTGGGGGCTCCAAAATCACTGCAGATGGTGACTGCAGCCATGAAATTAAAAGATGCTTACTCCTTGGAAGAAAAGTTATGACCAACCTAGATAGCATGTTGAAAAGCAGAGACATTACTTTGCCAACAGAGGTCCGTCTAGCCAAGGCTATGGTTTTTCCAGTGGTCATGTATGGATGTGAGAGTTGGACTGTGAAGAAGGCTGAGCGCCGAAGAATTGATGCTTTTGAACTGTGGTGTTGGAGAAGACTCTTGAGAATCCCTTGGACTGCAAGGAGATCCAACCAGTCCATCCTAAAGGAAATCAGTCCTGAATATTCATTGGAAGGAATTAAATTATTGAAGCTGAAACTCCAATACTTTGGCCACCTGATGCGAAGAACTGACTTGTTTGAAAAGACCCTGATGCTGGGAAAAATTGAAGGTGGGAACAGAAGAGGATGACAGAGGATTAGATGGTTGGATGGCATCACCGACTCTATGGACATGAGTTTGAGTAGACTCTGGGAATTAGTGATGGACCGGGAGGCCTGGTGTGTTGCAGTGCGTGGGGTCACAAAGAGTCAGACATGACTAAGCAGCTGAACTGAACTGTTACATATATCCCCTTCCTCTTGAACCTCCCTCTCACCTCCCACCCCATCCCACCTCTCTAGATTGTCATAGAGCACCTGTTTCAGCACCCTGAGTCATACAGAAAATTCCCACGGATATCTATTTTATATATGGTAGTTATATATTTCTATGCCGTGGTACTAATTTTTGCTTCCCAATTTTGAGGTCTTTGTTCCAGATCCCAATCCACGGTATTCAGTTACAATCACTGATGGAGGGAAATTTAGTACAAAATATAAAAAATGGATCCTCTTTATCCTCAGATAATTTACTGGATTGAATGTAAAAAATAATATATATGTGTGTTTAAATAAATTAGCTCACAAAAAATTTATTTCATAAAATAGGCACAAAGGGCAGTGTTAATACTAATATCCATTCATACTCTTGTTTATAAAGTTGGTGTCCATTGTATTATGCTAGTAATTAAAAAAGCATAAAACCAGTTTTGCAAATGTTTTTCAACATTGTTCTCTTTCCACCTATGCTCCTCATTAACTTCTACTATCTTCAAAAGTAAAAATTTATTTCATAAAATAGGCACAAAGGGCAGTGTTAATACTAATATCCATTCATACTCTCGTTTATAAAGTTGGTGTCCATTGTATTATGCTAGTAATTAAAAAAGCATAAAACCAGTTTTGCAAATGTTTTTCAACATTGTTCTCTTTCCACCTATGCTCCTCATTAACTTCTACTGTCTTCAAAAGATGATGATGATGTTGTTGACTTTAATTATTCAAAATAAATATTTTTAAAGCAGCGCAACTGTGTTTGAACTTCTTCATACAACACTAGATTGTTCTGAGAAGATGGTCACTGACTGTCAGTGGCACCATGGAGCAAGAACAC
Organism: Oreotragus oreotragus; assembly: GCA_006410675.1. Taxonomy (NCBI): domain Eukaryota; kingdom Metazoa; phylum Chordata; class Mammalia; order Artiodactyla; family Bovidae; genus Oreotragus; species Oreotragus oreotragus. Next base: position 99,788 of record SJYX01003750.1, on the reverse strand, counting down.
TGGTCCATTAGTGAATCATTAGTGAATGCTTTTTGGTTTGTGACACCAGAGCTATTATTAATCTGAAAGAATCCGGGGCTTAACTAATGCACAATTTATTTCTGCAAATTGTATGTCTTTCTGTGTAATGGTTTTTAAGTACTTGATAACTATATCTTTAAACCTTACAGTATCATGTTTTCAAAAAAGTACTGGCTTTTCATATAAATCAGATTGGACCAGGTCCCACCCAAATCATACTATTCTAGAGAATATTTGAGATGCTTCATGTAATTCACTGAATAAGTTTACTGAATATCAGCCATGTCCAAGGCAATATGCTATAAGGCTGCTGCTGCTGCTAAGTTGCTTCAGTCGTGTCCGACTCTGTGCGACCCCAGAGACAGCAGCCCACCAGGCTCTGCCGTCCCTGGGATTCTCCAGGCAAAAACACTGGAGTGGGTTGCCATTTTCTTCTNTTTTTTTTTTTTAGTTTCTTTTCTATGCTTTGGTGCTGGTAAGAATAAGGTTTAGTGTAAAATGTCTTTTTCTGTGTTGAAATAAAGACTTTAAAAAATGTAGTCTTTGAGGGAAAATTCCAGAGACTTGGTCCCTTGGGAACTACCCATCTGTGAAAAAAACGTTATTTCTGTTGGACTAGAGATCTGGCAGTAGCAAAATGGACTGCCACTGCGAGCCATTTTTTCTGTCTCACTGGACAGAATAAATGGTTTCCTAATTGAAGCTATGTCATGACATGAACTGTAAAATGTGGTAGCAATAATTTATTCTCAGCTTAAAGAGATGACAGAAAATTGTCTGCTCTTTTTAAAAGCTTTCTTCCCCCAACTAGACTGTGAGATAATGTTTCATAAAGGAATACTTTCTGCAATATTATTTATACATTGACATATTTTACAACTTTTTAAAAGGATGAATTAAAAAGTACTGTGTGTGTGCTTTTGAATAGCATCATTTTTGATAAGTGCACCAGAGTTTTCTGAGCATAATTTCATGTATTGTGAATTGTAAATTCATTTATTATGTCCTGTAGGGCATAAACACTATTGCTGCCTTTAGGATGAAGTCTATAATATAGGAAACTTGGCTACCAGCTATTAAAACGTGTGTATAGATGTAGCAACTACACACATACTCTCTCTCTCACATACATACACACACACACACACACACACACACACTCTTTGTCTTTATTAACCACTGACACATCTGGAAATTTAGTGTAATAGCAACTGTGGAACTTCAGAAATAATAGGAAAAATAATTATTCCAAATGATGTTAAGATACTTGGTAATGTAGTTAGATCTCTATACCATCCCTTTCACAAAAATACATCCCAAATAACTAAAGATCTAGGCAGTAAAAAAAAAAAAAAAAAAAACAGACTATAAAAATGCCAGAAGAAAATGAGTGAAACATAGGCTTATAATTGTGGGATGACGAAGGGTTTTCTCAGTATGAAATAAAACTAGAAACCATAAAGAAAATCAACATATTAAAGATTTATTTGAAAAGATAAGAAATAAGGCTAAAAGGTAAGTGAGAGGTTGAGAGAAGAATATATGCAACATACATATGTAAAGACAAAAGATTACTGTCCAGATTATCTTATTAACATTCAATACTAAAAATTAAAAAAAAGATAATCAGCCAAATAGAAAATTGACAAAGAACTCAAACAGAAAGTTAGTGAAAGAAGGGGTATAAATGTCCATTAAACTTATGAAAAAATGATCCATCTCAATAATTATTAAAAAATGAAAATTAAACAATAACAAGATACCTTATTCACCCACTTGATTGGCAACATTTCAACAGATTGATCACATGCACCTTTAGTGAGGGAAAATGGGCACTCTCATAATTGTATTGATGGGAGTGAATATGGGTATCACTTTTTGTAAGACAAGTTATTTATCAAAATTAAAATATGCATGACCTTTGACCCAGAAATGTCATTAGGAATTCCACTTCTAGGGGTCTGTCCCACAGAAATACTAGCTTGATTACACACAAAATAAATGTCCATGGATGCTGACTGCATTGTTTACTAGTCAAAAGTTGGCAGAGAACTCTCAATTAATAAGACAATGGTTAAATCAATACAGAATATTCATTATGGGAAATTCATATAGCAATTAAAAAGAAAGTTATATTAAAAAGAAAGTTGTATTGAAAAGGTTTATATGTACTGACCTGAAAAAATGTTCATTGTCAGTAAAAAAAAATTACATTGCCAAACCATATTAATAACCCAATTCTATTTTAATTTGAGGGAAACCAACAAAAATATATATTCTTATAAGCATAGAATAAAATCTGGAAGAATGTAAAATGATCTCCCAATGGTGGCTACAGAGCTGGATGCTAGAGAAAGGAGACAAGAGAAGGCGTTTCACTTATTTCATATCCATTAAAAGATAAAAGTGGGATCATGAGTGATTTTCTTTCTTTATATTTAACATCTCTTCAGTTATCAACATGTATTACCTATATTACTTTTGTATTAAGAAGCCAAATGTAACCTTGAAAAGATAATTCTTGAAAGATGGAATGAAAAGATGAGAGACAGGAGGCAGGAGGATAATTTAGGAGACCTTGAATGACCTTGAGAAGGATGTGAGCCACTGGCCCAATGCAGAGACAAAAGTGTTGAGAATGAAGGGCTGAGGTGAGACTCTAAAAGATGAACTTGAGTGGAGAGGTCAGGTCTGGCTCACGGGTGACCACCAATCTGCATTTCATCCCTAACTGCCAGTCCAGAACTCTTCCCCAGAGCTGTGAAAGGACCCATGATCCATCATACAGGCCACACGCTGAGGCCCTCAAGGACCAGGATTTGGACACAGGCACACCCAGAGCACACTTATAGCAGATAACAAAACCCAGGTTGTCTGGTTCCTAAGGAGGAATCATCTCAGTTCTGATTTCCCACTTACATGTTTCCACATGAGACCAGATGAAAGCAACATCGTCTTTGCCAAGGGCCCCTTGGGCTGTTTTCTGCCGTGGTGACCTGAAGGTTATGCACCATTACATCAGCCTCCTCCTCAGGGGCTGGCAAGCAGCTCTCCGGCTGTCTCCAGGGAAGCCAGCTCGCCTTCCTTCACCCTGCTTGATCCTGACGTTTGCTGTATGTAGTCTCAGTTCAGTCACTCAGTCGTGTCCGACTCTGCAGCCCCATGGACCACAGCATGCCAGGCCTCCCTGTCCATCAGCCTGTACTAAAATCCTCTGGTTCCTTTTTGCTAAGTTATGCTCATAAACACGAGACTTAACCCAGCTGCAGTCTGCTCTGACTTCCAGCATTGTCAGCTGCCCTGCAGAGTCATCACGAACACTGTTTGTGACCAAGGCATGTCTTGCCTTCTTCGAATTATTTCAGGCTCCTGGGCACACCTTCCAATGTGCATAAAAAACTGCTCAACACAGAGTAAGCAGTGTCATGTGATGGAAGCTAATTTTTCACATGGGGCATCTCCCTGATGAACCTGTTCACTTTTTGTTTGTTTACTCAGAAACAGATGTTTAAACATCTGCTTAAATGTTGTGAAATCTTTTCCCAGATTGGACCTTTGTTTCTTGCAGCATAACGGGGAAAGCTCATGTTATAAGTAGAGGCAAATTTCATGTTGAAAAGGAGAATTTAGAAGAACAGTTTTTCCAGCATGTCGATGAAAACAAGTACAGTGTTGATAAAAATTAATGTGTGTGATAGGAAATGCCTTTGGCTGTTTGAAACTTTAAAGCTCATTAGTATATTATTACCTGAAACTTTTTTTTAAAGTTTTATGGATATATAGAGTGCTACACATAAAATTTTATGGAAAATTTTTGAATGAAATTTAAAGTATATCTGAGCGCTAAACAAGTATGGTAGAGAAAATATGTACAAAGCATTATCCCTTTTTTTCCTTCTCCAGTAGAAAGCTGGGCAACCTTTCTGATTTGAAGTTATTACATTTCCACATCAACATCTCCAAGGGGCTAGCATATTGACCTATGAGCATGTAGCAACAGTCCTACTGCTTTGCTTCTGTAATGCAATAGATGAACATTTGGCTTATACAATTAAGATAATCGGGTTACTTCACAGAGCTAATGTCTTACTTTGAATCTGAGTGATTTCTGTCTGATGTCACATGGAAGAAAATGCAATTGTTGCCTTGTTTTAGCGGCAGATAATTTGTAGATTTTGTTGCCCTGTGGCTGATCTTTAGAAGGAATTTTGAAATTACATCTTGAGGCTTGTATCATTTTGCATATGAAATAACTGATACTATTCACTGGTAGCTTTTTTAAGCAGAAGCAGGTGACTGGATGGAAGTGGAAAATTCAGTCAGTTTGCCCTCCGTGATCTCACTCACTGGTTTTGACAGAAGGTGCTTAGGTATCATGGAGAACAGTTTGGGGATGAAGAAATTATTTCTTATTCAATCTTTTTTACCTTTCTGGGCTCAGTTTTTCCAGTAAACACACATACACACTGAAATAACAGGAATATTTCAATCCATTTTAGAGAAAAATAAAAAGCAATTATAAAATATTATTAAAAGTCTCTTTTCTGTTTAAGTATTAGCAATGTGCTATGTCAAGAGTGAAGTTAAGCTGGCGACCTTGAAGGGTGACCTCCACAATGACAGTGCTTTATTGTTCCTTCACGCAGATGTCTGATGGCAGAGTTTTAGGTTAGCTCTTCAGCTCTCATAGAAGATCATCACTCGTTTCAGTTGATTTGAAAGGCTATTGATCTGCCCTTAGAAACATAGCCTAGCTGTACTCAGGTTTCCCACTCTAAATTTTTAAACTTGAAGAACTTGCTTCTCATTCATTTTCAAAAACTCCATTCAGAAGGACAAAATTCATAATGTGAATATCTAATATTTAAAACTCTCTAAAGAAATCATAGCCACAGATATACCTAATATTCATAGGTATGCAATTGCCTGCAGGACATGTCATTCATCTCTCTTCTTGAACACTTTAAACCTCTCCACCAGGGAAGGCCAGGCCATGAGAGAGTTAGATCTTGCTCCTCGTTCACACTTCTGTGTTAAGATGTCAGTCTACCTGTCTGAGACCTAAAGTGCTATGATACTGCAAAGCTGCAAAAGTGTTTGAGCAGCTTGGATTTCTGTCTGTGGCTATGCCTCCCAGCCTGCCTTAAGCAGATTCTGAGCAGCTATGTTCAGGATCAATTGCCTGTGTCCTTTTAGTTTTATTTTCTCTAGCTTCCCTTGTAATTGGCATAGCTGGTATGAGGAAGAATACCTGTCCATTAATAAGGAGCCAAGCTTGTCCCTGAGGTCAGTGACGAGGTGATGAGTAACAAGTCAGAAAAATGAATGAATGAATTTTTTTAAAATTTGGATCTCACTAGAGAATGTAGTTTTTCCTGAAAAACTATAGACTTACTTTGCTGTTGTTCAGTTGCTCAGTCATGTCTGACTCTGTGTGACCCCATGAGTGGCAGCATGCCAGGCTTCTCTGTCCACTGTCTCCCAGAGTTTGCTCAAACTCATGTCCTCTGAGTTGATAATGCCTATGCGGTAAGGGAAACTACCTAGATTTTCCACATTATGTATCTGATTTAAAGAGGAGAAAAGCAAACATTGGTCATCTGAGTGGCTCATACGATGCCTTTAATAAAAATAATTGGGTAATTACTTAAACTTTGCATTTGTTTTGTCTGTAAAATCTTTGTCTTCATCATGGGTCAAACTTTGGTTAATGATCAGGGGGTATTTTGTTTCTGAAGGGATTTTAGTGCCATCCATGGCCAAATTTGTTTTATTTTAGACGTTCTTGAGTGAAATAAAGATGCCTGCCCCCATCTAATTCCAAGACACCCAATTCATTAACTACGAAATCTAATGAAAGTCACTCTTAGTTATATTAATAGAAAACTGTAGATATGCTTCTTGTTTACTGGCTGTTTGTAATACAGAGAATAAAAGATTATAGCTTCCATTTATGCATGTGAAAGAGGAAATGGTGACGTTTGTGCTTTGTCTCAACAGATTAATTCCTTCAGCTCATTTTCCAAACCCTTCTGCCAGAACAAGCTGGTTCTTCTGGGAAGACAGAACTGCCTGTGGGCACATGCCCCCATCTGTTCTTCTTTGCAAACATGCTTTGGTCTTTTCTACAGCCAGCCAGTGGGTCTTAGGGGGTACCCAGTGCAGGTGGCCAGGCAAGGTCTCAGCCAGATAAGAGAGCATTTAGAGTTAAATGTGTGGTTATAAGGAAACAGTCACAAAAAGGAGTTTGCCGTAACAAAGTCATTTCTCTGCTTCCACTAATGGCTCACATTTTTCTGCGGGCTCTGCACTCTGCTTTATATAATGCTCTTCTTGATCTTGGTCACGTCTGGTCAAAATAGCCTGTTTGTGTACTATTTGTGTTGTGTAATTGATACAAATAATTGAGGTATGTGGTTCTCCAATTCTTTTATCAAAAACATCAACTAATAACCATTCCGTTTTTGCTTTCTTGCTTCACTTACATTTCAACTCTTACTGAGAAAATACACCTGAATTCCCAGAGCATCCACTACACAGGCAGCATCCAGGCACTTATAAGAAGATAGATTGGAATAGAAGGAAATTGATGTTCCTTCCTTTTTAATAAAGAGTTCCAAGATTTTCTTTTCTCTTAATAATCTTTCTCTTTTGGCTATTCTGTCTTGAAGCTATGTAGGTACAATATGTGAACTCTAGTATTCAATTCCCATCTAACATTTTATTTTGATTAAAAATCATAAAGCTTATATGAAATTCACCACAATGGGGTTTTTCCCTGTGGGTAATGAGGACATACAGATTTAAAATCATAGAACCCAAGAGTCAGAGTGATTGATGCAATCAATGCAATCCCTAATTCATTTATCAGAGAAAAAGGATCTAAGAGATTCATAAAGTATGTTTACTTCCGATGGCTATAAGGTTGGACTTATTTAGGAAGAGAATGAGTTGGGGAAATTGTGGCAAAACAAAACAAAACAACAACAAAAAAGCCAAATTCACCATCTATTTTCAAAACCAATATTGCTCTGGTTTTTACTTGGTTGTTGTTGTTCAGTGGCTCAGTTGTGTCCGACTCTTTGCAACCCCATGGAGTATAGCACTCCAGACTTCCCTGTCCTTCACCATCTCCCGGAGTTGCTTAAACTCACATCCATCTAGTCGGTGATGCCATCCCACTGTCTCGTCCTCTGTCATCTCCTTATCTTCCTGACCTCAATCTTTCCCAACATCAGGGTCTTTTCCAATGAATCAGCTCTTAGCATCATACGGCCAAAGTATTGGAGCTTCAGCTTCAGCATCAGTCCTTCCAATGAATATTCAGGAGTGATTTCCTTTAGGATGGACTGGTTTGGTCTCCTTGCAGTCCAAGAGACTCTCAAGAGTCTTTTCCAACAGCACAATTCAAAAGCATTAATTCTTTGGTGCTCAGCCTTCTTTATGGTCCAACTTTCATACCCATACATGACTACTGGAAAAATCATAGCTTTCACTATATGGACCTTTGTTAGCAAAGTGATGTCTCTGTTTTTTACCTAGTTTTGTTTTGTATTTGCATAACATCCCCTCAGGGTACCTAATTGATCATGATCTCTGAATAAATTATTAAAATCCATGCTTCCTACATTGGATACAATTATTATATACAGATCTCTGAAATTTAATGGTGTCACTTTCTCAGCAGCTCTGTTAAAAGTAATTAAGCTCCATCAAATAGTGTTTTAAAAATGATACCTCTGTACAGTTAAGTGCTTTTTAGGATATTGACCTGGAATGACAGCCAGAAGTTGTGGTCTGAATGGAATTAATTTTCAAATTTAGCAGGTACATAGTTTTCATGCCTCCATCCCACTAAACAAACTGAAAGTTAACCTATGGTGATAGAGCGCTTAATGGAAACTGGGAGTAACCTTTGCTTCCTTGTGATTAGACCACACCAGAGTGTGACACGTCTTTTTACACATTAGCCCTCAGCCTGACCAGCTGCCTGTTTTGGTGCTCACTTCATCACAAGTTCCCTTCTTCCCTTCCTTTTCTGTGCAGTCCCCTGAGGCTGTCTTGGCCTCTTCTGCCTCCATTACAGCATTACTAGACCCAGAGCCTGCCCAAGTCTGCGGCAGGCACATCCTCCAGGCTCCTCTCTCCGTGGGATTCTCCAGCCAAGAATACTGGAGTGGGTTGCCATGCTCTCATCCAGGGGATCTTCCTGACCCAGGGATCAAACCTCGGTCTCCCACATCACAGGCAGATGCTTTACCCTCTGAGCCACCAGGGAAGCTGGAGCTGTTAACAGAACCAGAGGTCAGAGGGATACCCTTCGTACACTGAGGAAGGAGCCAGAAGCCTAAGAATGCAGGCAGCCTCCAGAAGCTGGAAAAGGAAAGTAAAGACCCAGAACCTGCCCAAGTCTGCGGCAGGCACATCCTCCAGGCTCCTCTCTCCGTGGGATTCTCCAGCCAAGAATACTGGAGTGGGTTGCCATGCTCTCATCCAGGGGATCTTCCTGACCCAGGGATCAAACCTCGGTCTCCCACATCACAGGCAGATGCTTTACCCTCTGAGCCACCAGGGAAGCTGGAGCTGTTAACAGAACCAGAGGTCAGAGGGATACCCTTCGTACACTGAGGAAGGAGCCAGAAGCCTAAGAATGCAGGCAGCCTCCAGAAGCTGGAAAAGGAAAGTAAATAGACTTTCTCCTAAAGCCTCTGTAAAGAACTGGTCCTTCCAACATCTTGATTGTACGCTTCTGACTTCCTGAACTGTGGAGTGGAGTGGAAGTCGCTCAGTCATGTCCAACTCTTCGCGACCCCATGGACTGTAGCGGGCTAGGCTCCTCTGTCCATGGGATTCTTCAGGCAAGAATATTGTAGTGGGTAGCCATTTCTTTCTCCAGGGGACCTTCCCAATCCAGGGATTGAACCCTGGTCTCCTTCTGAGCCACCAGGGAAGCCTTAACTGTAAAAGAATAAATTCATGTTGTTTTAAGCCACTAATTAGTTATTAGAAACTAATTAGAAACTAATATAATTATTGCATATATTGAATCCCTCTCAAGGTCTTAACATGATAAAAGGTATTATTCATTGTAAAAGATAATAATACATTTAAACCCTTACCAGGGATTGAACCCTGGTCTCCTTCTGAGCCACCAGGGAAGCCTTAACTGTAAAAGAATAAATTCATGTTGTTTTAAGCCACTAATTAGTTATTAGAAACTAATTAGAAACTAATATAATTATTGCATATATTGAATCCCTCCCAAGGTCTTAACATGATAAAAGGTATTATTCATTGTAAAAGATAATAATACATTTAAACCCTTTTCCTTAGTACTGTGTTTATTTTTTTATTTTTTATTTATTTTTCTTTTTTTATTTTTATTTTTATTTTTTTTGTATTTATTTTAAAAGTATATTTCCAAGCTTGTTTCAAAATATTTTTCTAAATAAGTCTTGTACCATTTCTATATTTTATAATTAATAAATGTATTGACTCAGCTTATTTTTACTAAATATGTACTATCTGCAAAAATACATTTAAACCCTTCTCCTTAGTACTGTGTTTAAATAGTAAATGTCCTTTTTAAAAGTATATTTCTAAGCTTGTTTCAAAATATTTTTCTAAATAAATCTTGTACCATTTCTATATTTTGTAATTAATAAATGTATTCACTCAGCTTATTTTTACTAAATATGTACTATCTGCAAAGGAACATAGAGGACATAAATGTTTATGACATGGACTTTGTTTCCAAAGGATTCATGAAGTTAATCTCTAGGAGTTCGTGTATGTGTTTATGCTTAGTTGCGTCTGACTTTTTGTGCTGTCTCTTATACACATCTAGATGTGTATAAGAGACAGCATGTGTGCTTTCCTGAAGGAACATAGAGGACATAAATGTTTATGACATGGACTTTGTTTCCAAAGGATTCATGAAGTTAATCCCTAGGAGTTCATGTATGTGTTTATTCTTAGTTGCATCTGACTTTTTGTGAGTCCATGGACTGTAGCCTACCAGGTTCCTCGGTCATGGGATTCTCCAGGCAAGAATACTGGAGTGGGTTGCCATTTCCTCCTCTAGGGGATCTTCCTGACCTAAGATCAAACCTGTATCTCCTGTATCTCCTGCATTGGCAGGCGGATTCTTTATCACTGAGCCACCTGGAAGCCCAGCAGCTAGTTTATATGCATAAATAACTATTACCTGAGGTGGCGTACTATATTCGTTTTCTAGAGCTCCCATGAGAAAGTACCACAGACTGGCAGCTTAAACAACAGACATCATTTTCTCACAGTTCTGGAGGCTGGAAGTCCAAGATCAAGGTGTTGATAGAGCTGTTTTGTTTTGTTTTGTTTTGTTTTTCCCTAAGGCTTCTCTCCTTGGCTTGGAAATGGTTGTCTTCAACCTGTGCCTTCACATGGGCTTCCTTCTCTGCATGTCTGCATCTTAACCTCTTCTAATACAGACCCTACTCAAGTATTCTTGCCTAGAAAATTCCATGAACAGAGGAGGCTGGAGGGCTACAGTCCACGGGGCTGCCAAGGGTTGGACACAGCTGAGAGACTGAGTGCATATTGAGTTAAGTCCCCCCTAATGACTTCATTTTACCTTAATTACCTCTTTAAATCCTTGGCTTGGAAATGGTTGTCTTCAACCTGTGCCTTCACATGGCCTTCCTTCTCTGCATGTCTGCATCTTAACCTCTTCTAATAGAGACCCTACTCAAGTATTCTTGCCTGGAAAATTCCATGGACAGAGGAGGCTGGAGGGCTACAGTCCACGGGGCTGCCAAGGGTTGGACACAACTGAGAGACTGAGTGCATATTGAGTTAAGTCCCCCCTAATGACTTCATTTTACCTTAATTACCTCTTTAAAGACCCTGTTTCCAAATACAGCCATAAATGAGGTACTAGAGACTTGGACTTCAACATATGAATTTTTTAATTGAAGTATAATTCACAAAGTTGTATTAGTTTCAAGTGTACAGCAAAGTGATTCAGTTATTCATATATATATGAATGATGTATGCACATATGGTATATACTTGCACATATCATTTTGAATTAGAGTTTTCTCCAGACATATGTCCAGGAGTGGAATTTCTGGACATATGGTAGCTCTGATTTTAGTTTTTTAAGAAACTGCCATACCATTCTCCATAATGGCTGCACTGATTTGCACTCCCACCAACAGTGTAGGAAGGCTCCGTTTTTTCCACACCTTCTGCAGCATTTCCTGTTTGTAGACTTTTTGATGATAGCCATCTGACCAGCATGAGGTGATACTTCTTGTACTTTTGATTTGCATTTCTCTAATAATTAGCAATATCGAGCATTTTCCTTGTGTCTGCTGACCATCTATATCAACACGTGAATTTTGAGAGAACACGACTCAGCCCACAACACACAGTAAAGGTCATAAAAGATGCAAATAAATTGCTTTGGGAAAATTAAGAGCAGAGTGAGATACTCCAGATACTGCAAATAAAATTCACTTAAAAATCAAATGATTGACAAAGAACTTCTTTTGCCATTTGTGACTACTTCTAAGGCTGGGCCATCCCTCCTAGAGCACACTGAGGCAAATGGAACAATCCTGATGAAGTAGTGTGGAAATGGTAAATAAAATTATGGAGCATGCTTGTGTCTTTTTATGAAAGGCAGTCATCATTGTGCAGTTTCTCAGTTCCATTCCCAGGTAACAAATAAAGCCAGCAGCTAACAAGCCTTCTGATGAATTGGCCCTTTAGAAGTAAACAGATTCTCTTGTGCTGTTAGGAATTGTTAGGCTTACAGATATGAATGCATCTTTGTGGAGGCAAAAACAAGACAACAAACAAGCAAAAAAAAAAAAAAAAAAAAACC
>SJYX01003750.1:66330-79047 GCA_006410675.1 Oreotragus oreotragus | reverse complement strand
GAAGGGGATGACAGAGGATGAGATGGCTGGATGGCATCACTGACTCGATGGACTCGAGTCTGAGTGAACTCAGGGAGTTAGTGATGGACAGGGAGGCCTGGCGTGCTGCAATTCATGAGATCGTAAAGAGTCAGACACGACTGAGCGACTGAACTGAACTGAATGGCTAATAATGCTAAACATTGCTTCATGTGCTTATTGGCCATTTATACATCTTCTTGAAAGAAATGTTTATTCAAGTCCTTTACCCAGTTTTTAATTGGGTTATTTGTTTGGGTAGATACCAGCCTAATTTCAATAGCAAACAAAATCTTTGCTCTTATATAGCTTTGCTCTTATTTCCCTTCTCCTTTTGTTGTTGTAATCATATATATTTTCATTGATATTCTCTATTTGTGCTGTTGTTGTCATACAAATTACATCTCTCCACACTGTACTGAGGTAGGGGATAGATAGGCCGAACAGCTGCAACTAGTTTCCCCAGGCTGAGCTGCTATAGCTGGTCTCCTGCTGATGCTTCAAGATAGTGTAACAGTGGGAGCATTGGGTCCTGATTGGGTGCATTCTTGTGGATTTTCCAGCCCAACATATGCTCAGAGAAGGCCCTCAGTCTAGGGGAAGGACTAAAGGAGGGAGAAGATGCTACTGGAATCCATCTTAGCTGAGAGACTAGCATGCACACCAGGACCAAATATGAAAATGATTGGCCGGAAACAACCCGGAAAATTGGCCCCGTATAAGCAATCTAAGGCGTCCTTATGGTGGATAACTGACTCCAAGTCTGCCCATGTGTTCTTCCACACACACTATGCTCCTAATAAACACGTCTATCTTTTTCACAATCTTGGTCTCTTTGCTGAATTCTTTCTTCAAAGAAGACGAGAACTGAGGTCCTTCTAGCTTTTCTCTGCCAGAATCAGTATGATTATTAATATAGATTCATGATTATTATTTTATATAATTATATTTTAAATACTATAGGAGAGACAGTGTTACAAACAAAAATTGTGTTTATACCATCTTTTATATTTACCTACCTTTAGGTAAGTAGTAAAAGTAGCAATTCAGTTCAGTTCAGTTCAGTTGCTCAGTCGTGTCTGACTCTTTGTGACCCCATGAATCGCAGCACGCCAGGCCTCCTTGTCCATCACCAACTCCTGGAGTTCACCCAGACTCACGTCCATCGAGTCAGTGATGCCATCCAGCCATCTCATCCTCCATCGTCCTCTTCTCCTTCTGCCACCAATCCCTCCCAGCATCAAATTCTTTTCCAATGAGTCAACTCTTCACATGAGGTGGCCAAAGTACTGGAGTTTCAGCTTAACATCATTCCTTCCAAAGAACACCCAGGACTGATCTCCTTCAGAATGGACTGGTTGGATCTCCTTGCAGTCCAAGGGACTCTCAAGNCAACTCTTCACATGAGGTGGCCAAAGTACTGGAGTTTCAGCTTAACATCATTCCTTCCAAAGAACACCCAGGACTGATCTCCTTCAGAATGGACTGGTTGGATCTCCTTGCAGTCCAAGGGACTCTCAAGAGTCTTCTCCAACACCACAGTTCAAAAGCATCAATTCTTCAGCGCTCAGCCTTCTTCACAGTCCAACTCTCACATCCATACATGACCACTGGAAAAACTGTAGCCTTGACTAGACGGACCTTTGTTGGCAAAGTAATGTCTGTGCTTTTCAACATGCTATCTAGGTTGGTCATAACTTTTTGTCCAAGGAGTACGCGTCTTTTAATTTCATGGCTGCAGTCACCATCTGCAGTGATTTTGGAGCCCCCCAAAATAAAGTCTGACACTGTTTCCACTGTTTCCCCATCTATTTGCCATGAAGTGATGGGACCAGATGCCATGATCTTCATTTTCTGAATGTTGAGTTTTAACCCAACATTTTCACTCTCCTCTTTCACTTTCATCAAGAAGCTTTTTAGTTCCTCTTCACTTTCTGCCATAAGGGTGGTGTCATCTGCATATCTGAGGTTATTGATATTTCTCCCTGCAGTCTTGATTCCAGCTTGTGCTTCCTCCAGCCCAGCGTTTCTCATGATGTACTCTGCATATGAGTTAAATAAGCAGGGTGACAATGTGCAGCCTTGACGCATTCCTTTTCCTATTTGGAACCAGCCTGTTGTTCCAAGTTTCATTCATACTGTTGCCTTTGGCAGATTTCATCTTTTTAAAGGCTGGATAATATTCCATCGTGTGTGTGTATGTGTGTATCACATGTTCTTTATCTGTTTTTTGAATATATTTAAAATGGTTGCTTGAAAGTCTTTGTCTCGTAAGTTCATTATCTGATCTTTCTCAGAGACAGTTTCTATTGGCTACATTTTTAAAATTTGTATAATCTGTATTTTCTTGTTTCTTTGAATATCTCATAACTTTATGTTGAAAACTGGACATTTAAAATAATATAATGTGGCAACAATAAAAATCAGATTCTTCCCCTCCCCCAAGGCCTGTTTTGACACTGCTTGGTGTTGGTAGTTGTTTATTTTAGAGGATTTTCTGGAATAATTCTGTAAATTCTGTATTCTTTGTCATGTGTATCCTCTGAAGCCTCTGCAGAGTTAGCCTAGCAGTCAGGTGAGATTTTCTTAAATGCCTGGAACCAACAGGTTTTTGCCAAGGGACTCTGAATTCATATTGGGGTTTGTCTTCAACATTCAGCCAGGCAGTTCACAACTCTTACCTTAAGCTTCACTTCCTGCTTGTACAGAGCCTTAAGTTTAGTCAGTGGTGAGAGTTTAAAAACTTCTAAGGTCTTTCCTGACCATGCACCCAAATTTATGAATGTGCATGGCCTCCTAGACTCCTAGGAACATGTCAGAACGTTCCAAGCCCTAGCAGATATTATAATCCTCAGATTTTCCTTTTAAATTTTTTGGTAGCCTATTATTATTATTTTTTTTTTTACCTCAACTGCTGTCCACCACTATAGGCAGCTGTAATGTTGAAATTTTGCCTCATTATTTTAAACAAATGCCTCCAGGAAATGGGCTGTTTGCATGAGGAAAGCTGTGAGTCAGATCGAATAAAGATAGCTTTGAGTGGATCTTCCAGAGAACCACCAAGCAGTTCAAATAATGACAGTTCTCTGAGGAGGAGGCTTTGAAGGCATTCCAGCCCCATTCTGCCCCCTCCACGAGGCTATGAGGCTGCTGGCTTTTACCATGGTTGCAGGATTTTGGTTTTCAAGGTTATCATGGAGCTTGGAGAAGGTGAAGGTGGGAATAGGACAAATTAAAATGCCACATAATTCATTGTTCTTACTGAGATTCAGTCTTTTTATTTTTTTATTTATTTAATTTTTTTTTTTTTTTGCATAAACTCTCCCTTCATTGTTGCAAACTTTTGGTTAATTTCCAAAGTTTTAAGAAAAGTTGATCCTGACAATTATGCCAGTGTTCTCATTGCTTTTATGGAAGAGTAGATTTTTGGAGATTCTTATTCCACCATTTTTGCTGATGTCACTCCTTCCAGTTATTTTAAAGTCAAATTCTTTAGAGTCATCCTTGATGTCTGTCTTTCTCAACATCCTAAATCTTTACAAATCTTGTAGGGCAAAAAATTTTCTACTTTCAAAATATATTCAGGGTACCACCAGTCATCACCACCTTCTCCTTTCTAATCACTCATTATTTTCCAACAACACCACCTCTTCATGTTTCCTAAGACTGCCAAGCATGATCCTGCATTTTTCTACCAGGTATGCACATTCCCTTAGTTCCTTCAAATCATGACTCAAATGACATCTCCTCAGAGATGCTCCTCTGACAACTCTACACCTCACACCCCATCACTCTATCCTCCTCATCTTGGTTTATATTTTCCTAGCACTTACCTGACACTATATTTACTCATATTTATTGTTTTTCAGCTCCTATTAGGATGTAAGCTCATAAAGTTAGGGACTTTGTTATGGAGTTTATTGTTCTATCTTTAGTGCCTAGAACAGTTGGCTCATGTTGGCAATCAATAAATTCTGGTTGACAGTAAGTCATTATCTTTCATTTGCTTCTCCAGATCCACTCTGCACCTTTTTCTCAGTGTCTAGTATGGACTTCAGTGGACTCCTCTGCCCTCTGGATTCAGCCTGTGCAGAAGGAGGAGGGACATTTGGAGGATGGAAGGACAGCAAAATCAGAGTATCAATTTCACAGGCTCTTCCCTGCCAAATTGCTTCAGATTTACCCTATGCCTAGATCTGAGATCACTATCTTTCCAATAACCACCACCTACCCTATTCCTCCCTTTGGGCCTCAGTGTTGTAACTGCTATTACTACCCTCAGGATATTGTACTACCTCTTATGGTTCCCCTTTACCTATCCATATCTCTGTAAATAAACCCATCTTGTATCATCCTAATTTAAAAGTAACATCTGTTTCTTTGTGTCCCTGCCTCATACAGATGAATAATCCTAAGAACAACCCTATGAAGTAGACATTATTACCATCCTCATTTTAAAGATGAGAGCTCTGAGTCTCACAAAGATTAAGAAACTTGCCCAAGATTACATAGCTAGTATGTAACAGAGCTAGAATTTACCTTAGAAAAAAATATAGGAGAATATTTTTATGACAACACAATAGTGAATGAATCCTGTGTGTGTACTCATTGGAAAAGACCCTGGTGCTGGGTAAGATTGAAGGCAGGAGGAGAAGGGGACAATAGAGGATGAGGTGGTTGGATGGCATCACTGAGTCAAAGAACATGAGTTTGAGCAAGCTCTGGGAGTTGGTGATGGGACAGGGAAGCCTGGCGTGCTGCAATCCATGGGGTTGCAAAGAATTGGACACAACTGAGCAACTGAACTGAACTGAAGTAACAGAGCTGGGATTTACTTCAGAAAAAAATACGGGAGAATATTTTTATGACAACGTGATAGTGACTGAATCCTGTGTATGTGCTCAGTTGCTTTAGTCATTTCTGACTCTTCGTAACCCTATGGGCTATAGCCTGCCCGGCTCCTCAGTCCATGGAATTCTCCAGGCAAGAATACTGGAGTGGGTTGCCATGCCCTCCTCCAGGGGATCTTTCCAACCCAGGGATCGAACCTGAGTCTCCCACATTGCAGGAGGATTCTTTACTGCTGAGCCACCGAGGAAACCCCAGGGAATGAATCCTGAAGAAAGCTAAGAAGCATACCCATAGAGTAAAAGACTAAAAAACTCTCTATATCAAAAGATAACATAAACAAAGTAAAGAGATAAATCACAAACTAGAAGATATTTGCACTCCACGTAAAGGATTAGCATAGAGAAGATATAAAGAACTCCTAGAAATGACTTTTTTGAATTTTGAGTGCACTGGCTTTTGCTGCTGCATGCAGGCTTTCTCTAGTTGTGGTGAGCAGGGGGACTCTTCCTCACATCTCCTTACTGCGGTGGCTCTCCTGTTGCAGAACACAGGCTCTAGGGCATGTGGGTTTCAGTCATTAGGACCTGTGGGCTCTGGCGTGTGGACTCAGAAGTTGCGCTGCTCAGGCTTAATTTCTCTGCCGCATATGGAATCAACCCACACCAGGGTTCAGACCCATGTCCCCTGCATTGGCAGGCAGATTCTTATCCACCGTGTCATGAAGGAAGTCCATGGAAATTAGTTTTTTTAAAAAATACAAACCCCACAGTACAAAAATAGACTGGGCAAAGGATAAGAAGGGGAAAACAGAGGAGGAAACCCAAATGGATGCTAAACATTTAAAAAGATGTTCAATCTCTCTAATATCAGGGAGGTGAAAATTAAAATAATGAGATTCCATTTCATACCATTTGCCAGATGAAAACTTGGAGAAGGGCAGTAAGTGTTGGTAAGAATATAGCTGGTGGGAATGTTAAGAATAACTACTTTGGAGAACAATTTGACAACATTTCATAAAGCTGAAGATACATATAGTCCATTAGCTAGTATTTTCAGTTGGAGGAATCTAGGAAGATTTTGTGCACAAGGAGACATGTATACTATGTTCATGGCTACACTGCTAGAAACTATCTCTCAGTGGGAAAATGGACTACCATAGAGCAGTTAAAATGAATGAATAACATTTACATTTACAAAGATGGGGGTGCTTCCCAGGTGGCTCAGATGGTAAAGTACTGCCTGCAATGCAGGAGACCCATGATCATTCCCTGGGTCAGGAAGATCCCCTGGAGAAGGGAATGGCAACCCACTCCAGTATTCTTGCCTGGAGAATCCCCTGGACAGAGGAGCCTGTTGGGCTACTATCCATGGGATCACAGAGTCGGACATGACTGAGGGACTAACACTTTCACTTACAAAGATGGACAAGTCTCAAAAACATGTTTTTGTTGAGTGAAAAGAGCAAGTTGAAAAAAAATACTGCATAAAAAAATGCTATTTATAATCATAAAATTTAAATGTGCTAAATGATATCATGTACAATTTATATATGATTTTGGGATATTTACATTTGTTATAAAAGTATAAAAATGCACATGATTGATACACAATAACTTCTATAATGTGTGTGTAAGAAGGAGGGGGGAAAACTGATAGGTAGAGTTGTGTCTGTACCTGGAATATTTTATGATTTATGAATATGTTTACTTTATATCAGTTTATATATTTGTATTTTAAATAGCCCTATTGAAGTATAATTGACATAAAATAGACTATACATATTTAAATGATACAATTTGATAAATTTTTACAGATGTATACACCCATGAAGCCACCACCACAAACAAGATAATAAACATGAAGATCACCCCCAGGGAATCCCTTGGCAGTCTAGGGGATAAGACCACTGCTTGGAACTGGGTTCCATCCCTGATCGGGGAACTAAGATTGCACAAGCCATGGAGTGCAGTAAAAAAATTTAAAAAGCAAACAAGAAAAAGATCACCCCCAAAAGTTTCACTCCCACTCATCCTCTGGCCAGCTTTCTATTACCATAGATGGGCCTTTACTCTCTAGAATTCTGTACAACAAAATCATACAGTATGTACTCTTTTTAAAAATCCAGCCTCTTTCACTCAGCATAATTGTTTTGAGATTCATCCATACTGGTGCATGCACCAGCAGTTCATTCTTTTTTATTGCTGAGCGGCATCCCATTATTTGGATACACTGCAGTCTGTGTACAAATCTTTCTGTGAACATATACTTTCATTTTCTTTGGGAAATACCTAGGAAGTGGAGTTTCTGAATCATATGTTAGACGTGATTTATTTTTTGAAATTTCCAAATTGAATATATCATTTTTCATTCCCACCAGGAGTGTATAAGAGTTCCATTGGCTCTAAGAGGTGTGTGGTGGCAGCTCTTTGTGGTTTTAATTTGGATTTCCCTAGTGACTAGTGATGTTCATCATCTTTTCAAGAGTTTATTTGCTATTTACATGTCTTCTTGGTGAATTATCTGTTCATAATTTTTGCCAATTAAAAATATTAGGTTGTTTGTCTTCTTGAGTTATGAGGGTTATTTACAATAGTTTACATACAAATCTTTCTTCAGCTATGTGTTTGGCAAATACTTCTCCCCAGTCTGTGGCTTGCCTGCCTTTATAGTGTCTTCTTAAAATTTTAATTAATTATTTTGGGGCTGTGCTGGGTCTCCGTTGCTGCACAAGGGCTTTCTCCAGTTGTGGGAAGTGAGGGTTGCTCTCTAGTTGCCAGGCTTCTCATTGTGGTGGCTTCTCTTGTGGGGCAGGCGCTCTAGAACACGTGGGCTTCAGCAGCTGTGGCACACGGGCTCAGAAGTTGAGGTTCGCGGGCTCCAGGGCACAGGCTCAATAGTTGAGGTCTGCAGGCTTAGTTGCCCCATGGCATGTGGAATCCTGGATCAGGGATTGAACCCAGGTTCCTTCCTTTGGCAGATGGATTCTCAACCACTGGGCCACCATGGAAGCCCTATAGTGTCTTTTGAAGAACAAAAGACTTTAATTTTGATGAAATCCAGTTTGTTGATTTGTATCTGGTTAAGTTTATGTGTCAGTTTGACTGGGACATAATTTATCCAGATATTTGATTAAGCATTATTCTGGGTGTATCTGTGAGGTGTTTCTGGATGAGATTAATATTTGTATCAGATTGAGTAAAGCAGATTGCTCTCCTCAGCATGAGCAGGCCTCATCCAATCCACTAGAGGCCTGAATAAAACAAAGGTAGGGTAAGATAGGGGCTTCCCCGGTGGCTCAGATGGTAAAGAAGATACCTGCGTTTGATCCCTGGGTCAAAAGATCCCCTGGAAAAGGAAATGGCACTCCAGTATTCTTGCTTAGAAATCCAATGGGCATAGGAGCCTGGCAGCTTACAGTCCTTGGGGTTGCAAAGATTTGGACACAACTGAGCTCTCTCTCTCTCTCTCTCTCTCTCACACACACACACACACACACATACTGGATAAGGTAGAATTTGCTCTGCTTTCTGGATGGGATATCAGCCTTCCCCTGCACATGGACTAGAACTCACACCAGTGGCGCTCTTGGTTCTCAGGCCTTCAGACTTGGACTGGATCTTATACCATTTGTTCTCCTGGTTCTCAGGACTTTGAATTTGGAAACAAACTACACCACTGGACCGTTGGACGGGGTCTCCAATTTGTAGAAAGCAGATTGTGGGACAATCTCTACAATTGCATGAGCCAATTATTTATTTATTTATAATAAATCAACAAATATTCAAATTAGTGGTACTGAATTATTTTAATATATCTTATAATAAACTCATATATAAGGATGAAAGAGTTCTCCTGTGGGCTAATGGTTAGGACTCCAGGTGATTGCTGCCATGGCCCTAATTCAGTCCCTGGTTGGGGAACTGAGATCCTGCAAGCTGCATAGCATAGCAAAAAAAAAAANTTGTTGAAGCCTGGCTTGGAGAATTTTGAGCATTACTTTACTGGCATGTGAGATGAGTGCAATTGTGCAGTAGTTTGAGCATTCTTTTTTGTTAACACCAACCAATTCTCTGATGCCAACTGTGGTCCTACATTCAGTTCAATTTATTCAATTCTGATACTAACTATTCGGACATGGTATAACCACAAGAGTTAAGGGCTGAATCCTAGAAGACTGCCCCCCACTTCAGAAGACACCAACCAGAAATGGGGTCCCCGGAAGATTTACTCTCCTGCCAGACAGAATACAAGTTTGGAGGTTCTCTTGACCCTGCCTCAGATACAGTGATTTCCTAAAATGAATCACAGAATTCAGGAAAGTATTTTGCTTAAAAAATTATCTGTTTACTGTAAAGTGTACAACTCAGAACAACAAATGGAAAACATGTATCATGCAAGGTATCAGGGGAAGGGGTGCAGAGGATCCATGTTCATTCTGGGCACGTCACCTTCCTGGCACCTTAGGATGTCCACCAGCCCAGGAACTCCCCAAACCTGGTCTTTAAGGGTTTTTTAATGAAAGTTTTATCATGTAGACGCCATTCATTTAAATTACTTGTTATTGGAGTTCCCAGGTGGTGCTAGTGGTAAAAAACTGCCTGCTAATGCAAAGAAACATAACAGATGTGGGTTCGACCCGTCGGTCAGGAAGATCCCCTGGAGACAGGCATGGAAATCCACTCCAGTATTCTTGCCTGGAGAATCCCATGGACAGAGGAGCCTGGTTGGCTACAGTCCACAGGGTTGCAAAGATCTGGACATGAATGAAGTGACTTAGCATGCAGAAAGTGACCAGCCCACATCCTAAAGCTACCTAGGGTCCTCCCCTGAATTATCTCATTAGTACATAAAAAAAAAAAAAAAAAAACCAGGAAATTCTGGGGGTTCTAGGAGCCCTGTACTCTACCAGGACTGGGGATGAAAACCATATGTTTATTTTTCGTTATATTACAATGGCTAATAACTGTGCTTCCAAATACATGAAACAAAATTAACAGAAATAAAGGAAGAAATAGGCAATTCCACAGTCATATTTGGAGATTTAAACAGTCTTCTCTCATAATTCATAGACTAGACAAAAAAATCAGTAAGGACATAGATGAAGTGAGCAACACTATCAACCATCATAATCTATCTGATGTTTATAGGAGGCTACACCAAACAACTGGAAAATACACGGTCTTTAAACATGGGTACGATCCTTACACTATGCTGGGCAATAAAACGAGCCTCCATAAATTTGAAAGAATTAAAGTTATTGACCTGAACCAAGTAGACTGCCAGTTATTTCTACAGCAAAAATGAGTTTGCTTGGGATCAGCAAAGAAATAAATGCATTTCAGGGTCTTCAATCATGGTGAGCAACTGTGGAATTTGCCATACAGCAAGGGAAGGAGACATCTTTTAATGAGGGGGAAAGGAAGTTATAAAGTAAATAAAGAGTCCATTGGAGGAGTGAGACTTCAAGTACAGTGGATTCTCACTGATGAGTTGTGATGATCTCTTGGCTGAGTTCTTCGTAGGTAAGAAGAGGAAGTCTTCTTTCTTCCTCTTGGGATTTGCTGTCATCAAAGGGTGCGAGAGCTCCCCCTTCTGGCCTCATGACTCTATTTTAATTGGCGTTATGCTTATTAATTTTCACAAAATCATAGATTATTTTGAACCACTACAATTAAATTACAATGACATATCAAGGAAAATCTCAATTTTGGGGGGGAATTTTGGACTTCTAAATAAACTGTCGGGGAAGGCAATGGCACCCCACCCCAGTACTCTTGCCTGGAAAATCCAATGGACGGAGTAGTCCAGTGGGCTGCAGTCCATGGGGTCGCTAACAGTCGGACAGACTGAGCGACTTCACTTTCACTTTTCTCTTTCATGCATTGGAGAAGGAAATGGCAACCCACTCCAGTATTCTTGCCTGAAGAATCCCAGGGATGGGGGAGTCTGGTGGGCTGCCGTCTATGGGGTCACACAGAGTCGGACACGACTGAAGTGACTTAGCAGCAGCAGCAAATAAACTGTAGATCTAAAAAGTAATAAGAGAATTAGGAAATAGTTAAGACCTGTCTCTTATACACATCTAGATGTGTATAAGAGACAGGCTACCAAATAAGCCTTAATAGGCTTTAAATGGTTTCCAATGAACTTGGTTAGATATGTACTACAAATAAAAGTAATAATGATAAAGCTTATAAAGATAATAACATTAAAGATTTCTATTTGTTCAAGGTAAACTTTATTTTCCAGTGACTTTAAATATACAATTATAAGTACTTATAATAATGGCAAAATTATGTGGCATTTTTCATATATTATAGATAAATCAGTCTCAGATAGATTATAGAACCTGTCAAAGGCCACACAACTAGTAAGCGGAAGACCTGGGATTCAAAGCCAGGTCTTTGTTTTGCTGTTTAGTCTTTGTTCTTTCTACTACACCAGTTTTATACCCAGAGAATATGCCAAAAGTTCCGGGAAATGGGTCCTTCCACTTACAGGGAGCGAAAATCAGCAGGTGGTTTTGTCTCCTCAGTGAATGCTAAATATTTTGCTGCCAATTTCACAATTTACATTCAGAATCCTACGTTCTCTTCTTTGCTAGAATCCAGAATCGCTTTAGCTGATTAAATTATTTCCATTGGTGTGGATTTCAATTCATTCTAATAGCAACAAGACCCAGTCTTGACAAAGGATGTGCTGTTGTTAGGGGTTTTTCTGAGATGCAATTCTTTCATAACGTTTTCAGTCAGATGAATCTGAGAACAACGTTATTCATAACTGTATAGTCCATGGCAGATAAAAATTACATTGTAGGAAATAGTGTTACTTCTAGTGGATTTTATCATAGGATTTTAAAAATGATGTACAAGAAAGAAGAATCAATATGTTGTTAGGAGAACTGATCACAGGACACATCAAAGACGAATAAGACATGGACAGCTTAGGAGGAAGAGACAGAGCTAGTAACAAGATTAGAGGTACCAGGAGAGAGAAACGTGTATGACATAGTAGGGGCAAAAAGGAGGGGGATGGTCTGACTTATGGGATTTCAGAGAATTCCTCAAAAAGTTAAAAATCATTTAACTGAGTGTTGACCAGTGAATGTATGCTTACAAATGACGGAGGAGAAGAAAGGAACGTGCAGAGCACTTAAAGCTCATATGATGATATAAAACGTCAAACAACTTGGAAACAGACCAATAGAATTTATCCAAGAGGGACACAAAACAGAACACAAGAAGGATGTAGAACCATATCAGCAATTACATTAAATGTTCACGAACTAAACCTGTGCTGTTTAGTATGGCTGACACTGCCATATGTGGCTATTTAACTATAAATTAATTAAATACAATCAAAAATTCAGTTTCTCAGTTGTATTAGCCATATCTCATGTGCTCAATAGCTACATGTGGATAGTGGCTACCATAGTATATAGTCCAGAGGTAGGACATTTCCATCATTCCAGAAAATTCTATCAGATGATGTTGGAAACAGAGAAGATCAAAATGAACTTTTAAAAATTACATGTTGTCTGCAAGAGATACACTTTAAATGTAAAGATATAAAAAGATATACCATAAAAAATATCAGACAAAGCATTCTTCAAGACAACGAGTATTGTTAGGGGTAAATGGGATTGTTTTATAATGACAGAAGAATCAATTCATCATGAAACCATAGCAATTATAAATGTTTATATACCTGTGTGGTTTTTTTTTCTTCAGTTCAGTTCAGTCACTCAGTCGTGTCTGACTCTTTGTGACCCCATGAATTGCAGCACGCCAGGCATCCCTGTCCATCACCAACTCCCGGAGTTCACTCAGACTCGCGTCCATCGAGTCC